>JAHZNA010000001.1:0-23375 GCA_027743935.1 Sinodicranocentrus sp. ZH6
TTGCCTGTTATTAAATGACTGTTGGTGATTGTTGACTATTATTAAACGGCTGTTGATGATTGTTAATTGATTGTTGAGTATTATTAAATGGATGTGTATGATGGTTAATTGATTGTTGATTATGTTCAAATGGATGTGGACTATTTTCAGTCGACTGTTGCTTATTGTTAATTGATTGTTTAGTATTCGTAATGAACTATCGACTATAATTAATTGACTGTCGACTATTATTGAATCGGTTGCCTACTAATGTCAAATGACTGTTGATTATGGGCGTTCGATTTTGCGTATATGCCAGTACATGTGGTGTTCTGCCAACTACATGGTTGTTTGCCTTGATATGAAGCCATAGCTAGACCCATACGCATATAGTAAATTTATAAAGCTACTGATAGTTTTGAAATCCTGAATTGGTTTTGGGCTTTAGCTCACTCAGTGGCCCTGTACCTGATGAAGCCGTGGCAAGCTGAAACGCATTCAGTGACTTATTTAGCTACTGACAAATCGTAAATACAGAATTTCTAGACCGTAGATTCAATCTACGGCTGGCTAACTAGTTTCACATAAAAACCACTTGTAATCGAGGTGGGAGAAAAACTATTCAAACCAAACTGCTAGAATTTCCTATGCAATTGCATAAATTGCTTCTTTTTATGTTCTGTTTTTGTTACAGAACTTGTTGATTTTGCTCAGCAAGCGAAGCATTGCTGGATGCGGAATATGCGGATGGAATATATGGAAATGGAATGCTGGAAATGCATACGCAAAATAAATGCAATGAATGAAGTAGGCTAGGCACTACATATGATCAAGGTCAAACCCAAATTAGATTCTTGGACAATTCAATGCAAAACGCAGGATGAGTTGTCTTATTGTTAGATATCTTATCATATAGCTTGATTGAATCCGGAATTCCTGAAGATTAGAAAGGATTTTGCGTATATGCTTTAGACCTACAATCTTCTAGTAATAAGTAAATTTAATTAAATTCGCATGATACTTTGTACATTTATTTTTACAAAACATTCGGTAGGTAGGATTCAGAGAAGGCAGAATCCTTGACTGCAGCTAGTAGTCCGTGTCGCTTGAAAATTCCTCGTCAACTGGCTCATATACTCTTTATTCATCGAATTTCCCAAAGTTTCTCCAGTAAATCTCGATAATCCTCATTGCTGAATTTCTCCAAGACAATTTTTTCCACTATAAAGCTCATTCAATGCGAGCAGATCCGGGACAGCACTGTCAATTGTATGCCCGTATTTATCCTTAAAATTTATATCAGCTCTTGCTTTTAAATACTTCGCAGCCATTTTTTTGGCAAATTCCTTCTAAATCCCACTCCACATATGATATATAAGTTTTAGTTTAGTTTAGTTTGACTTTATTCTAGTGTTTTATAAGTTTCAGGCTAACAATTAGCTTGCCGTACTACTACAAGTAGTACGCTAACAACTAACAACAATAGTAAAGCCGTTGCCTCTTTCATAGACATTTTTGAATCAACCAATTGCAATTTGCAATGAATTTCTGCAAGTCAAGTTGTAATTTTGACTTCAATACGGCAGAAATTGTTATTTTTATCCACTAGTTTTACGTCAGCACCAGCTTCCACAAGAATTCTTACAACTTTATCATTTCATCTGACTTTGATGTAAATGCTGCGTGCAAAGGAGTTTGTTCATTACATTCATCTAGTGCATTTACATTCCATCCGTTATCCAATCCAAGATAATTAACTGCCCTGCTGGGTAATCCGCGGTATGCTGCATAATGCAGTAAGTGTTTCCCAATCTTGTCTCGGATTTATATCTAATTTCATTCCCACTTTTATGAACCAATTTAGATCTTCTTAAGTAGACCCCGTTGAAGTATTCTTAAATGCCTTGATAAAGCCTCATTGTGCAATATCTGCAGATAACACTGCCACTGCCCCATTTCTCTCCAGCAGTTGAAGGGTGGAGATGTCCAAGCACGGGCAGTATGCCGTTATGGCGTACTCAATGGGCGTTAGATTTTCAAGATTTGTTATGCTTATGTCTGCACCTTGTTCTAGTAAATATTGTACACTATCAATTTGATTTAGACGAAGCAAACGGTGTAAAAGTGTGTTGCCGTTTTTATCCTGATAGTTTACAGAAATATTGAAATTTTCCATTGCATATTTTATCTGACAAGGGTTCCGTACGATTTCTAGAAGCGCACGTGTAATGAAATTTTACTTTTCATCTTGGGCCACAGCAGCTCGAGCAGTAGCAGTGGATAAATGTAGGCAACTTAATCTTCGTGTTGCCTGTTCTAAAGGTGTTGATGCTTTCGAATCCGTTAAATCAGGATCTGCCCCATGGTTGAGCAATAATTCAATTATTTTTTCGGTATTCTCCATATTAATATTAGCACATGCGTAGTGGAGCGCAGTTTTACCCTCATTAGTTTGAGAATTGATGTCTATCCCTGGGGACAACATGAGTGACACAATTTGAGCATTTCCGTACTCGCCTGCAAGATTAAGGCTAAGTTTATACCCAAGGCTTAGTTTATTTTCAGGGCTTATTTTTCTTATCATTAGTTATCATAATCTGCCGTAGAACAATCCACCTGTAAAAGTATTCGGAACATGTAGAAATAAAATAACTTGCTTAGCAGTGAGCTAAATATCTCGCTCCATGTTACATTACAACATAAAATACTGTTACGCCTAGTTAAATTCCTTTGATATTGGAAACACAGCACAGGTAGGGAAAATAGAAATTGAGCATTCAATATGATCTCATTTCCATAAAAATGTAAAAAAAAAAGATTCGACACATAATACAATAATACAATACAACAACAATTTTGACACTAAAAAACTCTTTCGTTAACTCTTCCGATCGCCTCCAAAGCAGCTCTTGAATTTTCTCATTGTTTGCTAGAGAGTGTGGCTCTGCAATGTTGAATCTTTGGAGATAGCTCCCCCCTTTCGTTTCCAAGTCAGTGGAAAGATTAGCCTTCATTATGACATCTGCACCACCTTCAGCAGTCTAAAAAAAGAAAAAAATTATTATAATTAGGTTAAAAATATAAAAAATATTTAAAACAAATTATTCTTTATTTTTTTAAATTAATATTTTTCAAAAATTATGTTTACCATACAGGAAATAACGATTTTAATGTAGAAGAAAGGCATTTAAAAACGCATCCAACGGTATCCCAAAGTTCAGTAATAATCACTCCAGGATGAACAGCGTATGAGTGAAAATTGACCTTTTCCTCTTGAAGCTTTCTCTCCAGCATTTTAGAAAACAAGACTTGGCACAGCTTCGCATCGTAATAGACTTTCGAGTTGGAATAGACGCTTCTGGAAAATCACAAAGAAAAGCAACCAGACATGAACCTCATCGATCGAAAGCTCTTTAGAAATAAAACATTAATTAAAAAATCCCCTCCTTCTGTTCAAGTTAACTTTTCTAAAATATTCATACTCATCATTAAATATTAACTTTATTACCGTGTCTCCAAATTATTAAAATTCAAGCTTCCAGAATAATGGTAATCAGATGATGTATTCACAATTCTACAGCTGGATCCCCTTCCCACAGAAGTACTCTTGATTACAGGAAGGAGCATATTGGTGAGGAGAAAGTGACTCAAGTAATTAACCTGGAATTGACTTTCAATTCAAACCCATCCTCTGTACATTCAAAAGGTGTCATCATGATTCCAGCTGGAAGAAAGAAAGAAACCACCAATCGCACGAGGGAGTACTACTTTGTTTTAAATTGAAAAAAAAATCAATCTGAAATTACCATTGTTAAGCAGAAAGTCAATCTAATTCGTTGCCTCGAGCACATTCTCCGCAAATTGTTTTGTGGACGAGAGAGATTTCAGATTTAACTCGAACACATGTACTTTTCCGGAAACTATTCTTTCTTTTCGCATTGCCTCATTGCCTCTATTCGCCTATCACTTCTAACCGGATCCCTTGCACCTGGAAAAGTAGATTTGTCAATGTCAGAACATTTTTGTCTACTGCTGAACAACTTTTTGTTTGAAATCAGTTACCCATGATAATAATGAAATCCAACTGAAGGAACTTTTTCAACAGCTCAAACGCTATCCCTCGTGGTCCTCCCGTGATCACAACAACTTCCACAGGATATCCTTTTAAAAATATTACAAATTACAGTAAAATTTAAAAACAATGATGTATCTAGTATCTAATAAAAATGCATTTTTCTTACTTATTTCATCCTCCGGGCTGCATGTTTTCTTCCTCCACAACATGGAAAATTATCGAGTTTATAAATGGGCTTCAGATCCCAACCAATGTTTTAGGCAATAAAATTGATAAAATTACGATGATTTATCATTTAGCAAAGACGATTTATAAGATTATTTACATTGTCACCTGACTTGGGGACAATTTTCACACAGTTCGGTGACATTGTCACATTTTTCAGTGACATAGTCACTAAAAAAATTTGTGTCATAAATTGTAACATGCCACATAAAAATGTCACCAATGTGACATTGTGACTTGTCACTGAGACAAAAAAGGAGCGTGTGACAAATCGGCATTTCTATTCAACAATGATAATTCTTGATTTGTTTTTCAATTAAAAACTTTCTCATGCATTTGTTTTTTTCAGCTGTAATTATGATGACCCCATATGAATGTACAGTAGACAAATTCGAAAGCCAATTTTAAGTTAACTAATTGAGCCACTTCTCCTCACCATCTTGCTCCTTTCAATGATGACAAGCAGGATGTCTGTAGGAAGTGGTTCGAGTTGCAGAATTGTGAAAAGAAAAAAAGTAATGGAATGTAGCTCCACCTGTGTAACTTTATTCGAAAAAGGTGTTCAAATGAAAGTCTTTTCATTGCTGTGCACATTAAATTTACACACTTATATCTTTTATATTTTACAATACAATAACTGGGCGTTTTAATGCAAATACATTGGCATGCTCCCACACGTAGTTCCTATTGTATGTATTTACTGTACATCTCATGTTTCTGTTTCTGTCTTCATGCACTCCGATTAGTTAACTACACATAATTTGCGAACATGACTAAGCAAAAGCAAACAAGATTATTACGATGCTACTACTGGCTCATCGCGTTATTTTTGTTTGTATAAAATGTTTGCCAATTATAGTTTCCATTGATAAAAAGAATGGGAGGAGCGAGTGAACAAGACAAATGAATATATCTATTTTCGAAATGGTATAATGCTCTGAAATTCTGGAATGTGAAATAAAAATATTTTAAGAACAATAATATATACTTACAGGAATATGCTCACTAAAACAAAATTGTCACTTTATTTCCTTGAAGTAAATCATAACTCGGTAAGCAATAAAAATTCCTTGGTTGGGATTTTAATAGAGAAAAAGAATAATGTTCTCACATTGGTATACACTGCTCATTTAATAAATACATTTTATAGATTAGCTTTAAATTAACACACTGATTTATCTAACGTAGTAGTTTTATTACTAATAAAACTAAGAATGAACACATTTTAAATCTCACAATCAAAACTTTATTTTCTGGAATATTTATCATTGTTGCAGTTTGCATTGTAATATTTTATGACTTGCGTGTAAACAGATAAAACGATCATAAGTGGCAAACAAGTTTCAAAAAGTACCATGTAACAATATTTGAAGAAAATTTCAAAACCAGAGTCCCTTTAGGGGGATCAATTCACTAGAAAATAAAACACGGGGAGAAAATTGTGTAAAAATGACACCTAATTGGTACCTAAGAGCAAATATTAAGTTTGATTTATTTATTGGGTATTGATTTCCAATGAGCTATTTCGAATTTGTTTTTCTTCTTGTAAGCATTGATCTACTAAAACGGAACATTTTTATGACATGACGAATCACCGAAAAATGAACTAATTTTAAACAAAACACGTACATTTCTTGTAAAACGAAAATGGGGTATGTTCATGAGTCATTCTAGATAATGTTATTCTCAATGCGTACATATTACACATATGAAGCTGAGTTGCTGAGTTGTATGCTTTGGTCATATCATATCATGCTGTCTTGCTTGAGCATATTCGCACAAATTTCATTGATTTTAGCTTTATATTAGAATGTTTGTCAAGTTTGATCGTCATTGGAATAATATTTAATGTTTTCTTTTTCATCTTTTTAAATGTGTTTATCTTCAATGGTAGTTCTAGCTTATAATAAGTTATCAAATTTGGTACAGACGCATATCAAACGCCGTTCAGTACAAGCATATCAACCATGGCTATACCAATGTTAATTGAGCATATTCGCACTTTCATTGATTTTAGCTTTATATTAGAATGTTTGTCAAGCTTGGTCGTCATTGGAATAATATTTAATGTTTTCTTTTTCATCTTTTTAAAGGTGTTTATCTTCACTGGTAGCTCTAGCTTATAATAAGATATCAAATTTGGTACAAACGCATATCAAACGCGGTTCAGTAAAATTATATCAACTATGGCCAATTCCAATGTTAGAATTAACTAACAAGTCGATAATTGTCCAAAAATTTGTCGACTGTAAGTGTATTTCTATCATCAGAATCGAAGGAGAGAAAAATCATTGTCTGATTATTAAAATAGTCTCATTATCAATTTTATTTAAAAACGATATAACATTTTTAATTGTTTGAATTATTACTGTTTTATTTACAGTAAGTTTTAAAATACCATCTAAATACAAATCACTTTACATTAAATATAAGTTTGGGCACAAGTTACAATGTTTATTAGATCGTAAGGCTTGCTAAACTCTTCCCATATAAATTTACAATTTTGTAGTTTATCATAATCACGTTTACTACATAAACAATCGTACTTCAACTTTGGCTTTTCTACCAATTTATGCAATTTTGCTGATTTAGGCTATTTAGAATTCTAATCCCGGCACATGAAAACATCTCCGAATTATTTTTTTTACAACCATCTGAATAAATATAATTTCAAACATATTTTCCACAGTACATTTCTCTATCATAAATTTCACTCCAAAATAACATCTTTTCAAAGAGCGGACTGAAATTTTCATTTTCAGTTACAGAACTTTCAGTCCGTCTTATACAGAACTCTGCTAGTTGAAAGTATTCATTTTGAGTAATCTTTATTTCCGATGTTGTACTAATTTTCTTTTCTGCATTTATCAGAATTTTAATATATTCTCATTCCATACATAAAGGTATTATTCTGTGGTAAACAGGAGTTTGCCAATTTTAATTTTTCACATTCGCATCTTCTCCGTTTTTCAAGAGAATGTTGATTTAATAATAATTTAATAATAATTTATTGTCACATGGTGCCCTACAGTGAGGAAATTATCCATAGACATACATATTAAATGAGGTATATTGTTACAGTAGATATTACAAGATTACTTAAGGAATACAGTATCTTAGTGATTTACAGGTTATTTAATTGAAATTATATTTATTAATAGGTGATTAGTTTATTTCACACTTATCATAGTCAATATTTATATATAAAAAGGTCAGATATAAAGTTAATATAAGAATATTACATGGAGCTTTCTTTGAACGAGTTGATAACATATTCTATACATGCTAAATAATTATCCTTCTCTTCATCACTTGATAAATTACGAGCATGGAAGCATTCTGGTGAAGAGGAGTATACCTTTCCAGGTCTTTGGAGTTGATGTCACTCTTTATAAAATTTGTCTAAAACATCAAAAAGATTCTATAGAGCTGCCAAGTGAAGCAAATTTTGTTCTTGTTGATTGTTAGGGCCTTGGTTTTCACAGACTCGAGAAATGCCTGCTCTTCTATTTTCTGCATGAGAAATATGCGACTGCCGCATTAAATGCACTTATTGCAAAGCTTGAAATATTTTATATGTACTGTGTACTATGGTGTCTATTTGTCCATTTTAAATAATTTTATGTATAAACTATAAATGTTCAGAATAAAACACTTAATGATTCAAATTAGAGCAGAGACACAATATATTCCTTTCTGAATTGGTGTAATACTTTTTGAGTGTATTACTTCTTATATTGAATGAGAAAAGAGATGAACATGAGCAGGATGCTGTGCTGATAGTGTCCTTTTTACTTTATAAAAATCAGTGAAAAATAGGAGACAGATTCTACATTGTAAGGGGTGATAAAATTCATAATCTCCTTTTCACTGAAGGCTCAAAACAAGTAAAACAATGAACAAGTCGAACTCCAGAGTATATGTTAAGTTTGATGCATGGAGTTCTGTTTGCCGAAACCCAAACACGCTTTTATGATGAATCACCAGAAAATCGTAAAGATAAAATAATACCCGAATGAAAATGCTGTAGATGTGTCAGATTTAATGTAAACAACTAATTTTAACGCATTGTAGTACCAGAAGAAAAAAAAATACTAAAAATATTCTATCATTTGGGGAATTTTTTAATTAATAACCTCTCAATAGTCATAAAAATGACATTATTAATAAACAAAATACTGGTGGAGCATAAGGATGCAGCCATAAACAACGTCATTGGTTTTTGAAAGTCCGGATTCATCCCACACCAAAACCTTTCTACAGAAGTACTTTATGTTGAAATTTGTACAACGATATGAAATACGATGTTTTTCACCTGCTCCGAGAGTCCTTCAAATTTTTAAAATAAGATAAGACTACTTTTTTAGTTCAGAATGATAGTTATCCAGTTTCTGTAAGAGCATCCGGAATATTCCGTATTTTGGGAAGATTTTTCCGCTTCATTTAAAGTGACCCGCTAAAAGGCAGTATAAAATATTCCTCTAAAAATTTTCTCTATACCTGCATGGATGGCTGGCTCCACCAAAATGACGGAGTGCGAAAATTTTCGTTATAATTTTTTTTAAACACGTTTTTATTTTGATTCAAATATTTTAGTGTTCATAAACATTACCATTGCAAACGATTTAATATTTACCATCAAATGTGAATACTTAAAAAATAAATATTTTTCCGTAATGACTAACGATAAGTGTAATATATTATATTGTATTCATTTAATGATCATGCAGTAACCATACAGGTGATTTATTGTTTAATCATTCCATGGGGGAACTATTTTAATTTATCAGAGTTTAGAATAAATATTTTGAATAAAATAATAACAAAATTTGTACCATTAAATTAAAGCACAATGCAGCGAAATTGAGATAATTAGGTTGTAATTAAACAAATTTCTATTTTTAACTTGTCACCTTCATTTATGTTAAAAAGAGTGTGGTATATTCTGCAAGATTTTTTTTTCATTTATGTATTCTGCTTATCAGTTTTTAATTGAACAACTTAGATATTAAAGAATTGTATGTTTTATATGATACATTTATTTAGTATGGAAACAAATGATAAATAAAATGTAAAAAGATGTCAAGTGAGTGAATGAGCAAAACTGTATACAACAAAAATATATCAAAGACCATTTATTTTGTGAGTTTCGACAACGAATCGAATTACCTTATCAAAAAATATTTTTCCTTCTTCCTAGTCTTTCCTAAAAATCACTCATGCAAGTACATATGCACTACATGACAGGTTTATGCAATTTCCCCTTCGATGAAATAAAATAAAAATAGAAACGCAAGGAGTAAATGCGTGATCTAATTATAATCTTTTTTCTCACATTAATTCTTATTTTTGTGCTTTGATATGATCAAAATGAATTAGTATGTTTCCCTTTTCGCCATAGACCTTAGTGATGAAAACTCAAATTAGTTTTTATCACTTCTCTTAGTTTTCTTGAGTGAGCTTTTTTGAGCTGCAGCTTTGTCTCGACGGAAAGTTCTGTTTTGTATTATTTTCTCTTCGATTTGTTCTTGTGGATAAAGAATATTGAAACAGATGAAACATTTGGCGTTTCTTAAAACAATCTGCATTTGTGACGAAATAGGCAAGACCACTAATTTTAAAAGAGTGTGCTCCTTCGAAATACGCTTTCTTTTTTCCGGCGTAGTTTTCATTTCAAAGTGAACAAAAACGTTTCATGATTTCTTCCTTCGCCCCTTTTCCAAGTTGTTGGATTATTCTCAAAAAAGTTCTTTAGAAATTCACATTCTAGATTCGTGCTAATTTATTTTCTCACAATGCAAAACAAAACAACACATTTGTTTTCTTTTTCCTTTCCACACATTCCTCAATTTTATTTTTCATTTTTCCCTGGACAGGAAGGCTTGTAAAATCACTGAACACCGACAATTACTAATTCGTTTAGAATACCTTGCCTTCTAGAAACGTTACAACTAGGCTTTAACATGAGAATACACTTAAAATGAGAACTCATGGACAGTTCATCTAACGAAACAAACTCCATCGTAGATATTTTAACCGTATTAGTTTAGTACATGCGAAAGTATAGATTCTGCGTGTATAAATTTGCAGTGAAATGGTATATTCTAAATGAAAGGTTCTGCTATGGCAGTACAAAATGTGTGTGAAAGAAAGTAACGGCTCGAGTGATTACTTTAGTTTGTGTATGGATGATGAATGTATGAAAAGCATGACTTTTCATGGGATGAAATGCATGGAGTGGAATTTTTACGGTTCCCGTATGCACAAATTTAAAAAGGCCAAATGTGGACAGTTTTAGATAGCAAGAAAACATGGACAAAAAATTATTGTGGTGAAGGCAAGGATTATCAAAATAGACCAAGATGTTAAAGCAAACTTGATTATTCAAAATCGCAGTATTAAGAGAGACTCTCTTCGTAAATTGATACCAGTAGGAGACCATATACTTTTACCCATCGGCTTCGACTGCGATCCGTCGATCTTAGAGAATAAAATAAAACAGGAGCAGAAAATAGATTTGAAAGTACGATATTATCAGCCTCATCTATTATGTCTCGTATATTCCAAAATTACACTTGACATGGATGGATGCGAATTATGACGTGTCATCTAATGCATTTACACTAGGTGACATACCACACAAACGGTGAGTAAGGGAAAACTATGGCAAGATCAAAAAATGGTTAGATTTAAAAGTTGCTCTTGAAGACCCGATAGCTCTTGCATACCCAGTTGGGTACTTTAAGCATATATATGTTTATTTAATAATCATAAATCAATGACTACAGCTCTATAGCTAATAGTAAAAATATCATTTATGTTTATAAAGACAAAGTGTCCGACTGTTGCGCGCTATTGGGAATTTGAGCTATTAACGAGATTTTAGAAGGGAAAAGAATTCGGGATCCAACTCGTCATTAAAAGGACTTCATTATATTATCATGGTGTGTTATGAAATCTTTATCCATCTACAAGAACAAAATATTGGGATGGAAGGGTGACGAGACAAGAAGCTACAAGACATGAATAAAGATATGAAACGCAAAGCTCGTAATTATCGTCGTTGGCTTAACAGCAAAATTATTTCGCATACAATACTATCATAGCAATTTATTTATTACTATAGCAATAATATTTTCATGTCATAATATATTTAGCATTCAATGTGTTTTAATACATTATACACAGCGAATCTTAACTCGAGGAAAGCTTATTTAGTTAACCCATCTGGATCCATTTTAAATCATAGTATTAATTTAAATCTATGACATGAATAATCAAATGTTTAACTTCTATTCCATTTATTACACGTAATGAGTTTCCTTTTATCGTAAATTCAGTTGATGCAAATATCGAGCACCCTTTTTTATGATACACTGATTGATTCTCGTAATCACAAAGAGGAAGGGAGAGGATTATATGTGATTAAAAAATTACAAACGCCAAAGTATGGCTTTAAAAGATTGAGGCACAAACTAAATGATTTGTTTTTTGAGAATTGAATGAATGGTTAATATTACGTGTATGTGTGTATAATGACTTGTGCGTAAGAAGTAAATGTTTTAGTGTAAATTATACTTTGACATTAATGACATTGTTAGTGTGTAAATGACAAAAATTCTAAACATTTCTTTGCAATACTTGAGCTGGAATTGTTTATCATTTAAAATGGATTGAAATGGATATCTTTATCATTGTGGTGGATGCGCATTGGATAACAGTCATTCACACGCAGTACCTAGGAATGTCATGTATAAAAGAAAGTCCGTATTCAAACCATTTAGGTTCGATGCCATTACCCATGAACCCGTGTTGCGAGAGTTTAAACAATATTCAGGTAATGTATGCCTACCCTTCATTTCTTCAAACCCTACTGTAGAATGCACTTTTCAGGCATTCAAAGCTTCACTGAATGTGATGTTTCAGTATCTTGGTATCACAATATTCGATGTCTGATACCGAATTTCAACCTCTCAAATCACCCCCAATTTAAGTAACGTGAGATTTAATTTCTTGCTTGAGAGAAAAATATTGTTACATACACAATATTTCAACGAACTTTATTATACTTGTGCTTGTTTTGTACCCACATTGAATCACACCAGAAAAATATATTGATCAGCAAAATCACGTTTTTTGTTCCAAAAATCGAAATATTTGAGAAAAACTAGGAAGGGATATTTCAAGTTACAACGATCTCCGCTCTGACCATAGGCGTCGGTCACATCGATTTATTCAGGCAGTTTCAAATAACTAAAACTTCCTAGTGAAAATCTTACAGAGGCAACAATTAGATATCTGGTTCAAGTCAGAACTTTTATTCTAGCAATTTTCTAAATTATTTCGGCCCTTTACGCCACAAACGATGTATCACCTTGCTGTCGAACATGCAACAGTGCATTTCAGAATAATATAAAACTGGCAGCGCACATTGGCAAACGACACCTGCATAAATGTGTCGGGCCAAACTGTGAACTGAAGCCAGACAGGAAGAAAAAATTGGAACGCCACCAGCAAGGATCACGTTGTCAAGAATCAAGAATCAAGAATACCGGTGCGCCGGAGGGAATACCTGTGCGCAAAATGTTGCCAGAGTTTTAATAACAAAAGGCATCAAACCAGACATCAGGACAAGTGCCGTAAGTGAGGAGGGTATAGGTGAGTCGACAAAATATGGAAAGGGAGGGAAATAGAACTCCACGGCAACAAATAAGCGATGCTGGAAAGCCTGATAAAATAACTAAAATAAGGGCGAGAAATATATCTCATGTAAATAGCAAAAACCCAACAGTGACGATATGCAATTGACGAGCATGGCAATAATTCTAAATATAATAATATTATATATATATATATTCTATAATAACTCACGAAGAGATAATGAAATAAAGAAATATGATTATAATATAATATATATACATTACAAGTACTCATTCGACATTCATACCATGATGATAACATATTACTCCCAATTAACAGGTGATAATAATTTGAAACAAACAAATAAACGAATGAAACTTTAAACGAATGAAACAAGGAACAAATAGAAACAAACGAAAAAAAATATATGACTTAAAACTAAATAAACATACAGTAAATGTGAACAAATTAAATGAAATAATGAAAGTAAAACCAAATGAATGATGTGAAAACGGAAAATAGCTAAAGAAAATCCTGGAATGAAAAAGAAATAAAGGACGAATGAATTTGAAACGAACTAAACAAAATATTGTAATTAGAACTAAATAAAGGGTGAATAAATGAAACTGAATCAATTAAATTCTTGAAAATAAAACTAAATAAATTGTGAATAAATGAAACTAACAAAATAAACCTATATAACTAAATAAAATAAAGATTTTAAAAACAGAGTTCGATCAATTCTGGTCGCGTCACCGATCAGGTCGAGGTGGGTCCTTCTTGGACTTTTTGATGTCCGTACGTGGGGAATCCTCATCGAGTGTGGATTTTTGGGTCGTCCGCTTGTCCGTTCCATCTTGCTTTGTTGGAGACTGGGATTGGGTGGTGTAACGTTGGGAAGCAGGATTTGTTGGGCAGCCGCAGCAGTTACAATAAAGAAAGGGCGATAGTGTTAAGACCAGATCGGTTGCCGAATTAGAAGTGATGATTTGTTCTGATTGTGTACTTCATTAAATATACATCTCAATGAGAAATACATACCAATAATAAGATTCATATAATGCCTAATATATTGCTGAGTAGATGTATTGCGTGGAACAAAATCCAGCTGCCGATTACCCAATCACTTGTAACGCATTTGCTGAAATTACCAAAAATTGCTCTTATGTGAATAGAAATGACAAGCTTCACCTGGTATATTTTTCTTATTGAGCCTTTATAAATAGTATTTTGATGCCATATCGTCGGACAAGAACTGCACTGCCGAAACGACTGTAAGCTCTGCATATGTACTGTAGCTAATTTGATGATACAACCCTTTTCTTGTTTGATGAATATATATTGACATTAATTCTGTTTTAATTCACAGCTAACCAAGGTTCAAAGCGTAGTTTTCATTTAAACTCACATATCATTGCTACACGTGAATTTAAATCAAACCCATATCTTTTTAAAAAATTAAAATCAAATCTACGTTTAAATGTAAAAGTGGGTTGCATTAAATATATTCTATTGCTCACACATATATCAAGTGAGGTACAAAAGGCAAAAAAACATACAGCTGCAAAGATTGGGATACATATGCACCCTTCTTTGAGTTTGATGTTAATCTCACTCCACTCCTTTTTGTCTTAATCCTGGACGAGAAATAAAGTTGCCAAGTGAAGCTAATTTTGACCTAAGCATACATTAATTACCTAGTGAGATAAAATATATAAAATATAAAAGATAAAATTATCACAGCAAATGAAATGGCAAGAGCAAACATACGAGAAAGCCATCTCACAAAAGCAGAATGTTATAATAAAAACCAAGAGATGTCAACTTTGAAGTAGCGTAAAAAGTATTATTTAGAATATACATCTGAGTTGTATAAATATATAAATAAAGAAATAAATGAGAAAAGAAACGACTTGAAAACCGTAGTGGAATATTTCTGGAGAATAAGAAAAACGAAAGACGAACCTAGAAGACTTAGCATCAATTATAAATTAACTTTGAAAACTTGGGATGATAAGGCAACTCGCTTGGCTCATGTTGCTTTAAAACGGTATATGATAATTACATGCAAGCGATGAGAGCTCCAAGTCAATTCTGACTTGAGCTTTTATTTAAAAATAAATGTAAGATGATACTTCAATGAAAGATTAATCACGAGTAATTGATTGATTGATTCGATCAATCAATTCAGGCAGTGTCCACTATCATTTAAACCTTTATTTTGATTCGCTTACTGGTGCCTTTTGGTGGTTTTGCGTAAGCATCCATTAGATTTCTGAGGCAACTCAGAACTTTTATTCAAATAATTCTCGAAACTTTTGAAGCCCTCCACACGACAAATGATCTTAAAACCACTGAAAATACAGAATTCAATAGAAATTCTGATAATTTACACATACTTCCAGGATTTCAACCAAACACCTCAACAGCAGGGGTGGTACCAGTGACGAGAAAAAGAAATATCGTTTCGAAAACCTTGCTAGCCATCCCACTTGATCTCTACATTCAAATCAAGAAGAAACTACCGCCGGGCTCCCCTCCTTCTCCATATAAACGGCAGATAGAACATCCTACACGATTGGGAAATCGTGAGAATTCCCAACGACGACAACTGCATCGCCACGAATTACAGTGTCAATTTTGTAAGAAAATTGCCATCAACCATCGACTTGTTACAGTCTTAGAAATAAGATTGACCAGTTACAAAATTTAAAAGCCACCGAAGACCATCATCATTTCCCAAGGTCCTCAGGAGAGAGGAAACGTAAGGGAGCAGATAGGAGCTTCAAAGGCAGGGAATAATCGGGAATCTGATTATTTTAAAATGAGATTATCAAATCCCTTACGGGATGCGATAATTCATACCCTTACCTATATTCGAGAAAAAGGAGAAGCTATTAAAAATACAGATAGGGTTTCTACGCTTCCCACATCGATTTCCTTCTTTTACCCCTTCATTCAGTCGGCAAATGAATTTACCGACGCAGGCTTTTCCCAATTCCAACCCAAGGAGGTTTCACCGGTGTAACTGTATGAATAAGCACTGGTCCTAGAACCACGACCCCTTCCCCTGTGTCAGAAGAAGAAATGCCGGATCCAAATGACCACTTCATTGACTAGAAACGTCGCCCGAAAATAACCAAAAACAACCCAACAGCTTCTACAGCGCTGCCACCCACTTCCACAATTGTGATGAACGATCCAACATAACCTTCAATTACGACACACAACTTTCCATGTCGCAATTGTAAACAATTGGGGCATTTGAAGAAGGAATGTATTGAGCCTCCAAGGGTCAGTGGTACTGAACCTCACCCCGGCTATTTACTTCCCCAAAACAGAGAGGAGGAGGACGCTACCTCAAGCATCCAGATCGACCACAAGGTAATTTGTCTCGTTTTTGAAAGTCTTTTTCATTTCTACTACTTATCCATTATTTTTTAGAATCATAACAAATGACGGTATTGTCAAATCTGTTAATCGTTAATTTTATAACATAATCCATGGAATTCAATCTTACTTAAGACTTTCGACATGTCATATATATATTATGTGGTAAGATTCCGTTGAATATTCTAATTCAAAACGAAATTGAGAAAAAGCAAAGAATACGATATAACACCCACTCATTCCAGCTTTCAGTCCGTAGATTGAGAAGGACCCCCACCTTATCAATTATCACCCTCCTGACCAAAAAGCATACGGTAACCATTTTCTCGTTTTACGGTAACTTAATAAGACAGACCCAATCCCGAGAATCAACTATTGCCTGATTTGTCAAAAATCAGGGCCAGAGAAAGTAATCAATGCGGACACAAACATCCACACTGTAAAAATGCAAAAACGAAACGTAAACATAAATACTCAGACACTCCAGGTGGGTTCAATGAAGACATCCAGGATTCTGCACGGTATTAGACATAGCAGTATGATAAGTATGATGTGTAATCGTGTGTGACTTATGATAATGCTATGTGATGAGTAAGCTGTTCCGGAGTGGAACACTTCTCATCACTATTATTTAAATGTCAGTATCGCACGAATCCACGTGCTTATTTAATAACATTATCAATCTTATAAATACTAGTGCAATTAAGTTAATATAGACACTTTACTCTCAATTCCATCCGTTATCATCACAAATTCATTTAGCATAAGCGAGTGAGACATTCACCACCCTAACCAACAGAGTCAAACCTCATCAACTTAATTGGATAGATAGACCCAAATCCGATTTTCATCAAGAGCTGGTTTTGCTCTAAAAATCGTAAGTAATCGAAACTCATAATCCAACTATGTTGGCATTTCAATTCTCCCTTTTCATTGTCAGCACAACCTGCGATACCTTTCAGGAATATAATAAGGTGACTGGTATAGATTAGATTAGGTAGAATTCTGAAAATTCCATCATAAAGTGAAATAAAAGAAACGAAATTCGTGTTCTCTGTAACATCAGAAGAAGAGATAATAGTGCATAGCTTTTAAATTAAAAAACGTGACAGATTGTCAAGTTTATAACAAGTAGTTTACCTTCTAACTGCAACGTTCCATCATTTCTCACCTGAACGTAGGTAACTGTGGACTTTTTGTCCATGGAAAAGCCTCATACTGAAAGTATTTGATAAGTGGCAGGTCTTGCCAGCATTAATTTTAATTTTCAGGAATAGCTCTAGTTGACAGGTTATGTCAGTAAACCGATGAATATTTCGCCTGCTACAACTTTGATTGTAGAATCGATAATTCACTATTGGGTTTCCGGTTTGGAAATACGTATTATGTGTATATGTAGCAATAACACGTTTCCATTTGTCTTTTTCTGTTGGAGTCGGAATCCGAGAATTAGGGATCAAGGTACGTTTATTTTCTCGTCTAGATAAATTTTTACTTCTGGAGAGGTCTAGGGAGAACATTCCAGCAAAACTAGCTTTACTTCTTCTAGCTATAATTCAAAACCAATAATTAGAATCATCAAAACTTGCTTTTGTTTCTGCTTTCCCTTATTTATTAAATTTTCCAGTTAACCAATTCTCCTCTTTAAGGTTAACATGGATGACCCTGATTATTTCCGTCCCAGAAACAATGTACGGGAGAGGCGCATCGCCTACCTTCAGTTCCTGCCGGGAGAATCTCGTGGCCAGTCTGATTATGCCGTTCCTTAGCAATTTTGGAGGTTTCATCCAGGCGACATTAATTTTGTTTGAAGAAATTATACAAGAAGCGCAAAACTTGATATCTCTGGAGCCCTCTCAAAAACAAAATCCAACAACAACCCCAAGATTATCATTGAAAACACGAAACAGGAAATTTAACTCCTATCGACAATCCTCAGCCATCTACTTCCGGTAGTTCAGTCCAGTGTCTACCTGAAGGAGAAAGACCACCACCGTATCAACCTCCCAGACCATTTAACCGTGTTGGACCAGGTGGCAACAAGGTACAAATCAACGAGGACGTGAAACGAGAAGTCGACGTCCAGATTGGAGATTTTCTCCACACCCTAGACACCAAGAAATAGCAGTGGACACGGACCAATTAGTAGAAGACTTAATAACCAGGTTTATGGTTGTATCTCACACACTTCAACCGGCCAGAAGAATTTTGATAAATTCCCGTGGGCGAGCACGAGGAGGAACAGCACAAAATAAGAAACAATTTAATACCAGACAAAAAGCCACCTCCAGGAGGAAGCTATTAAGATGGAAGAGCTTCGTCAGGATCCCTTTTTTCAAAGTAATGAACCACATCCAGGAAGGGATGCCATGTTTCATATTTTAACACAGATTAAGGGTTAGATTGAGCCTTTTCTTCAAGATCAGCTTACTTCAATGCCGGCTTAGCGTTATTTCATTCTAATATTCTTTTATCAGCTATTTTTTTATGTCAATCTTTTTATAGATAAGTTTTTCATGGTAGTGAGACTACAAAATTCACAACCAGATGCACAGATTTTCGAGATCCCAAACGATATGCTAGATGAACATAAACGGTCATAAACATCCGTACTGTACAAGTGAGAAGGCTTAACGGAAGTTGAAATCGAAACAGGACAACAGACCTTCCAGATGGGATCAAAGACCTTATCCAGAATACATCACGGACAAGTAAAGTAAAACAAGGTTTGGAGTAAAATTCTTTTTTCTCATCGTTTTATGCATATTAAGTTAGGATAAGTTATGTTAGGTCAGGCAGGCTGGAGTATCTAGCTCAGACATTTATTACATTACAAGAAAATTTAAACCAGATATAGAATCACAATAGTTTAAGGATTTTTGCTTTCCCTCATTTATTAGATAAGTACAGTCAGTTTCAACAAAAACAAACCGATATAAATGACCCTGATTATTTTCATCCCGTAACAGCTTCTGGAACGGATGCATCGCGTGGATAAGGTTCATATTTTACAAAATCAAGTTCCTACTTCTGCTTCTAATTCCCTTGCGAGAAAATCCCATCGCAATTTTTTTGATCCCATTCCTAAGTAATATTGGAGGATTCCTCCAAGCAATCATTTTTCACATTGAAAATCATATTGCAGAGATTCTAAAATATCAATTGATCCTCCCAGATGCCTTTCCTGAGAAATTAGGGTTCAAGATCGTCATAAAAATAAACACATTTCATTAACTCTTCCACATGTATGCATCTAAGATGGCAAACGAATTGATAGTCAAGATAGCTGCGTTTGATGGAGTGAGTGAAACAGAGGCAGTGGAATTCCTCGATAGGATAAGACTTAGCAAAGTCCTGGCACGAGGGATATGTTAAATGCTCTTATACTTCGTGTTCAAGCAGAAAATCACTGCTAATCTACCTTATATGGCCAATAGAATTCAGGGAGTATACTTTTATTTTGTGTCTAACTTGACTTCCTCAGATCTGAAGATCCTGGCACTATTTGGAGGATGCGATACTCAGACCGGAGCTCTCCAACTCAACTCTGTCCACTCTAGGTTCAATGAATCACTCATATGGGGGAAGATCATATTCGCTACAATGAAAACCGGAGACACATTGGAAGCTATCAGCAGGGATAAGGCTGCAAGCTACTTCAAACAAATGATAGCCTTTACAGAGATTGGTTATGTGGCTCATATCAAAAATACCTTCTGGATCATAGCTCTCTGGAAAAAATCTTGGCTGAACCAACACTGGCATATGAAGGCGGGAAAATCAAGATGTTGATGAAGTTCATCAAACTTGGCAAACTTGCTGCATATTGCAGAGTGAGCAACTTCCAGTTGCCTTCTTCGGTTCCCAGAAGAGATGAGGTGAAGAACTCATTATGACGGGCAAACAGGAAGCTAAGTGCAGATCGAGTTGGTAAATCGAATTTCAAAGCTCCTATAATCCCAGATATTCCTGCCATGGAGGCGATTTATATCAAGTACTATTGTGGCCCTCGCAATCGTAATGCGATAATAGGGATAGGACAGATCGGAAATTTCGGAGGTGCAAAATTTGGACAAATACTACAAATGTGGATGAAGACTCTGAAAGGAGTGATGAATCAGAAGAAAGAGATCAGGAAAATAAATCCTATGATTATGGAGAAGATGGAGAGAATTCCAATGAGGAAGACAGTAAAGAGGATTGATTATACGTCAAGAATCGTGTAAAAATTTTGACGAATTCTTAATGACGCTTATTTCATGGCTGAGCCACATGTTTTCAAGTTCTATTTTGTACCAGAACAACAATCATTTACATAAAATATTTAAAAAACTAATGAAATGCAACTGGTCTTATGCATATCTTGTTGTCTTGTTGCATATCTGAAAATGAGAAAACGACACGCATTTTGGTAGAAGGCGCAAAAATATAGCGATGGATTCCTTTCAATTATTGGATTTCAATTCCAAAATTCTACATGAAACCGGACACAATGCCAAGAGTACCCTACATAGTTTTCACTAAAACTAGCAGTGATTATACAAGCTGGGGTATCAGGTATTAATTTCTAAGTTCTATAACTCTAGATTCAACATCTAACGAGGGAACAAATGCGTATGCTTTTAAAGATTACATTTCTAAAATATCGGTCTGTGCTATATAAAGTAGCATACTCTTCTGATTGTACACGTCAAAATACATCTTGAAATATAAGATCAGTGATCTTATAATCTTAATCACATAATCCGAATGTGAGTTATTTTCACTATTGAAGTTCCTTAGTGTAACTCCAGCTTGACAACCTTCATGTTTGTGAAAACACACGAAGTAGGAAGATTCATTTTTTAGAACTAAGATGCAACATATAGAAATCAACAATTAAAACTCTATTTCTTCTCAAACTATCAACAAAACGGATATTGTGACTAGCCATGTATTTTTGCTGGATAGCAAAATCAGAATGGGAAGAGAATCAGCAAAGAACAAGTAATTTGCCTTGATATATGAATTTTTGTGATTTGGATTTTTGGTAAAAATGCATACTTGGTTACTGTACTGGTTGGTAAAAAAAGTTTGGGTGAAGGAACCAAGGTGTGAAAGAACTTTTGGTGAAAAAACCAGTAACCGAGAAACTGTTCAACAGTTATGAACGCTTCACTCTAGACATATACACTTGCACGTTTACAAAAATTGGCTACCGCCTCCCAAACGCACCATTAAATTATCAACTTAAACGTTATAGTCGTTATACTGTTCAGCAAATTATGTGCTGACCACAATTAGAAATAGTACTAGCCTTTTTTGCATTTTTCTAAATCCCCAAAATTAAATTGATTGCCTTTGGATCCAATGGCAGAAGCTTTGAGAACAGTTGGTTCAGTTAGTATAATTTTTTTAAAAAACGTGTGCATTAACACCTCAATTAGGATTACTTAACTATGCCAGAGTAAAGGAATAATAGTTTTAAAATTGGAGTATGTGTAAACGCTACCAGTTGTAAGCATTGCGGGATTTCTTATTTAAGGCTTGTCTATCGTTTTTACATATTATAACTTCAAATTATCAGATTCAAAGATTAAATTTAGAAAACAAATCAAATAGACGCTTGGTGGATTATTAGGTTCAAACAAACTGCAATTATTCTAAATCAGCAAATAGTAAAATTTCAATTTCAGTGGAAATCAGGGTTTCATGTTGTAAAAAATATATTCAACATTTCTAAATTGAAGTAGATATGTACAAACGTTTTTATGTTACAGAAATTAGAATTATTTGGACCTTTTTTCGGATTAATGCGTAGATATGACATGTCTGTGATTTTACGTTTTCAATATAGGAAAATAAAGCTTTTGAATTTGTCAATGGAGTAGAATATATAAGCTCGAAGATTTTCTGAATTTAAAATAAACTAGATTTATATAACTACTTATTTAATTGTTATTCTAGTTGAAACTTAACTTTAATTTAGATATAATTTTCTCTCTGTTTGATGGCTTTCAACCGTTGGGGAAGATCATCAATACGAGGTACCATTGAAATTTTCCTTGACGGTTAATTTTTGCTGCTTAAGTTCACGTGGTGTTCCGGTTTTTCGAGTTCTTTGCGGATATTACGTTATCAGCAATCCATACATCAAAATCAGCGGTAAATTTGTTTCTGCAAAAGACAAAATAATATTTTACTATGAGACTTTTTTTGAGACAGAGATAATTGCATCTTGTATCTCAACTATGTGTGAGACAAACAAGATTCCGAGGCATTCAAGTAATTTTGTAAATTTAAAATTTACACAATAATCTGCCCTCGGCAAGTTCATAAACTTTATTTCTTCAATAAAGATTATAAACAATTGTATTACAGGACTAAAGAAGTGAAAAATCTCATTCACGAAAATTCATATAACAATTTGTTATTCCATCGTCATTCATCATGAAGGTATTCCCATCGTAAATTCTAAGAAAGCTTACTTATCCAAATAATACAATGCTGCCATATATTAATTACATTATTTGAAAGAGGGACAGAGACTTACTTTTGTCAAATACGCCTTGTTTCCAGCCAGTGTTGTGGGATTTATAATGTTAAAGAGGTTTAAAAAAGTCCATGAACACGATTCCTTCCGTCCAGTAAAATATGGAGATGAAAAATTACTGCAAAACAAAATTAGATATAAATAAAACACATATATTTGATGAAAGTAGCTCCGCTGCGGATTTAAAAAAAACTAATAATGATATTGATTTCTTGTAAGACATCATCACCACATTGGAAATTGGCCATCTATAAATTAAAATAAGCTGAGAAATTATTTTCCGCAAAAGACAAAACAACAGATTTGCTAAGGCATTTCTTGGTCAAGTGTGAGTTATTCCCTGCATGATTTTATCTTTCAATACTGGAATAAATTTGTTATATTGCTTATTATGCTCAAGCTCATGACTAAGGGTGATACAATAATAGCTTCATAAACTCCAACTTCAATATGTACACAATAATCTGACCTTGACACATTTATAGATTTACATGTCTTCAATGAAAACTAAAAAAACATCTCTTTCGCGAAGAC
>JAHZNA010000002.1:0-17761 GCA_027743935.1 Sinodicranocentrus sp. ZH6
GTGTCGGTGTTAGTATGTGTTGGAGTCGGTGTTGGTGTCGGTGTTGGAGTCGGTGTTGGTTTTTCCCCTTTATCACGATCTTACGTGATGGCCATTGGTTTTTCCCCTTTATCACGATCATGTATTTCAAGCGCAGATTAGTTTTCAGCTGAAGCCCAGAAAAGGCTTAGCTAAAGCAGCCTTTAAAAAATCTCAAAGAAATGGTTCAAGTTGGCAGCGGTATAGTAATCCCTCGTGTGTGTACAGCACTGTGACTGTGACTTTTCTGGAAGGGATATTCGATATTCTCCTCTCCTCATACAATACACAAAATACAAAACACAAATCAAAGTCGGATGCATGAATGTAATACCTCATTTATCTTGACACCTTTTCCTGATTTTTTCCGTGCATTTTACCAAATACCTGGTTGTTTTCGCTTCAGAAAAACAAGGGTCCACTTGTGTCGAACGATTCTTTTCAATGAAGAGATTACAAAGTACAAATACCTTCAGGCTGAACTAGAAAAACCTGAAGAAATGAAGATTGGATGAAGCCACTTGCCAGAGCAGAACAGAATGTGTTGAAGGTCATATTTATATTCTAAACATCAACCTCATTCTTCTCTTTCTCATGCTTTTGTCTCATATTTCTATTTCCATTCATGTATTCATTCACTTGTGCAGCATCTTCCACGGTATGTTTCTACTTCATGTATTTCTATCAGTGCAAGGGAAAATCCCTCCTGGAAAAGTTGTATTTGCTCCCATCCAATTCAGCCTTTCCGAGTATTTCGCAATCAACTTAAACTCAGCTAATGTTATTTAACCCCACGTCACATTTTAACCTTCTTAACTTGTACTACGAAAAAAACAAAACCGTAAATGTGTATAATATCCAGCACATAGTTGAATAAATGCGTGTATCTGTGACTGAAGGCAAAAATATATTTTCACACCTCTTCGATGGATTTTTAGTCAAGATACATAAATCATTTTAAAATATGTGAAGGATTATGAGGGTAAAAGTTAAAGTTAAACAGGTAGGGATGATAACTGACTATGCATGTAATCCTCTGCATATCTTGCCATGTTTTTCCAGGAGGAGAGAATATTGGATTTCGACCTTGCCCTGAATATTAAAAAGTATTTTGTGGGACGCGAGTACACATATTGTGTATACATGTCCGTTTGAATATCTGAAGTCCCTGCTCAGACGGACTATTTTACTTTTTCCTGCATACCTGTCATATTTTATTGTTTTCATTAAAGCACAATTATGTTTCATTCCTTGAGTTGACAAATGTGTGATTGGTGTTCTCTAAGGATATGTTACGTGTTCCATTTTAACTTAAATCCTTAAATCACGAATATATACGAAATGGGCAAATGAATAAAAGATCAGAATTATTCACGATGACAATGACAATAACAAACTTTGCTCAGGGCAAAGATCACATTTTATTTGTAACATCCATGCTTAGCATACCTAGATACCCATCACATGAGTAAACAAAGTTCAACATGACCTTCCTTCCAGTAGATTAGTGAAAAAGATTAATTTATCTTCAAAGAGAAATCATGTCATGTAATACGTGCTACTTGACAAACAATGACTAACTATTCTTGAGCTGCAATGGGATTCCATCAACTAAAACTGCATTGAAAGATTTTTCACTAAATGAATATTCTTCAGCTTAGCCATGCTATAGTTTATAAATGGAATGCTATATAGCTTATAAGAAATATATTCTCATAGCATATCTGGATATTCTTGGAAAACTCGTCTCTCATTTCAATTAGTCATCGTATTTTCCAACAGTATTCCTTCATATGAATCCCAACTCAGAAAAGATAAAGTCTATTTGTTTTTCTGCAGCTATGCTCACATTTATCTGAAAGTTCAATGGCAGTTTGTATTCTGCTTAAAATGCATGTTTTGTAATAAAATTATGTGTAAGTGTAAATCCTCATTAAATTGTCCCTTTTACACGTCAATAATACCAAAGCATTTGGTAGTGAGTGACTCATTGCTCCGGAATCCTTATCAAGAAAACAAAAACAAAACTTGAGTTGGGTATCAGTGAAGCTTTACACATGACGAAGGACTGGTCTATTTCCAAACGTCAGGAGAAGAATCAAAATAGACTATATATATAAGAAACACAATATTTCGAAAATTTGGTTGAGTGACATATTAAAATCCAGCAATTCACGTTTTTTAAACATGGGTAACTGTTTTAGTAGGCAAAGTAACGATGGTCAATTTGAAGACGCAATATCCTTTGTGGACGAGGACTTTGCTTTGAAACCAACCTTTCCAAAGACTGAAGTAAGAGCTACGACGCCATTGGAAATTTTACCAGCTGAGGTTAGTTGACAGCGTTAAACGTTTCCACTATTAATTTTAACGAGCAAACTATTATAAATATTTTATTGTAGCTGTGGAGTGCCGTTTTTGAAAGATTAAAAAGCTCCCCAGGGAGTTTAACAGCAAGCTATAATTCTTGCGCAAGGTGGTCTTCTCTGTTGGAAAATCAAAGGACAACTTTTATGTTTGGAGAGGTAAGTTAAAATAAAAAATTTAAAATCTTTCTCATTCATGGATTCTAGAGAAATAGAAGATATTAAAAAATATGTTGACTCCCAGATTCTTCCGCTCATTACCAAATCTTTACATCTCGAAGATATTCTGTCTTGTCGTCTGGTCTCCTCAGCGTGGAAAACTGCTATTGATAACTCCTTTCAAAAGAAGTTGGACTCCATTTACACCACAGTTGATTTCGAACCGGATGCTTTTATTTATAATGAAAAGCTCGAAAACGAAATAAAAGAAATCGAACAACTCTTCAGGTTTGATAGTGCATTAGAGGTTCTCGATTTTCTAGCTGTAACGGCTAATGTAAGACCGGAATACAATCCAATCTTCACGAAAACTCTATGGTTTAACCATGAAACCGATGACGGTGACCCAAATGAAGGATACGAAATGTGGAGACTTGTCACTCGGTCACTTTTACCAAAATTTGGACGTCATATTGAGTCTTGTCATTTTGAAATGTCTGGAGATTACCAGCGTTCTATTGCTAAAATTATTTTACGAGCGGCTTTAATCAGTTTGCCAAATTTGAGGTCGTTAACTATCCATTATTCATCTCGTGGAGATTTTACCGCTCATATTTATGGGTATTCGAGGATGATGAAGCTTTTAGGAGTTACTAAATATACTCCTCTTCCAAAACTGGAACACTTGACGTTCGTTGACAGTCTAGACATTACGGTAGATTCTTTCATGGAGGTCATCCCTAAAAATTTATTGCACCTGCGAGGAAACTTCACAACAGGATTTCAAAAGAGGGTAGGCTTTAAAATATTTTTATATGTATATTGAAAATTCTAAATATTTGTGAAGCCATTTATTAGTCAACTTAAAGTGGATTTCGATATCACAGGGTTTTACATGTAACGAGGAAAACAAGTCTTCAGCCGGATTTGATAATTTGAAGATGGTTTTGATTCCAAAATACATAACTTCACATCAATACCTGTCCATGGCACCTATTCAGCAATTAACCTTAACAGATTATTATTGTTTAAGAGAAGCCATGATGATATCAGCGCCGTACTGGGCAACACTAAAAGTTCTTGAAGTGTCGATCAACCGTACTAGTCGACTGGAACCAACAGATGCTTTCAACTTGCCTTTCTTGGAAACTTTAAGGGTGAGTTTGGAGAAAGGCAAAAATATGAACAATATTGATTTTATTGTTCCATTGGCGTCTCTAAAGTTTTTGGGAGTGTTCAACATGAGCAGGAAATGGAAACAAGGAAATACTGACGTGGTCCAATTTGCTACACATCATGATCATCTCTACGATTCAAACATTTGGAGCTTGATGCCTAATTTGGAAACAGTGTTCCTCAAAAATGGCCCGGATACAATGGACTTTTATTATAAGTATCGACAGTATACTAGATCTATGCTTGTTTAGTGTAAAAACTAACATTGACATTGAAACCTTTAAAAAGAGTTAAGGTTTGTAATTACACTTCAATTTTTTCTCCATATATTTGATAAAAATACGTTTTACGTGCTTTTGATCTTTTTGTAGTATAGTAAAAAGTAATTATTGTTAGAAAATTATCGATAACGCATTTGTATTTTAATATGCTAATATTATACCATTCTGTTTATTTCGAAATATATTGGTAATTTATAATTTGAAACATGAGGATTCATCGTGTCTTTTCTTCACATGGTTTGCAATTAAGAAAATTAATTTAACTGTTTTTCTCTCCATTTTACTGAAAAAATCACATTTTCCTACTAGTATTTTACTGCCTATAGAAACATTTCAATGATTTTAATAACTGAAAAACAATAATAAAAGTCTTAAACTATTATGCCAATTTCAAATCTGCAAGACTTCTACACAGCAAAAGAGTTGAGCTTCAACTTGGACCTTTAGCTTGATGAACATGCAAAGCCCTGACAAACTTTTGTAATCAAATCCTCATCGTCACACAAGGTCATTCACTCCCTCAGCTTCAGCTCGGAACAATCTTAAATGGATTACCAGGCAGATAAAAAGATAATGACGATGAGTAGTTGGTGTGGGGACCGATAGCAAAGGAGTATTTATTTTGTGAACACTAAGAAAATCTCATGTATTCATAAAAATCGGCTATCGGGGTCGGCTCGTCGGCTGGCCAACTTTACATTAAAAATACAAGAGTCGGCTAAAAAGTCGGCCATCGGGGGACGGCTGGTCGGCTAACGGGGTTTCACCTTCAGATTCTTTCTCGTCAGATATTTGCTCAGTTGAATGGTTTTCCTCCCAAGTAATTCTCCCTCCCCTTCCCCTCCAGCTTCATGTTCATCATCAGAGGAAGCCTCCACTTTTATCTGCGGATCTTGCTCAAATTCCAGCATTCTTAATGGTAATGGTAATTGTGTAATATCAGTGATGTGATGAACTGATGACATTCCAAACAAGTCAACCAAGGGATGAAATCAAAAGCGAAATTTTAATTGGGTAAAACAAATGAAAATGAGATCACCTCACTCCTCACCACAATACAAAGCAGATGATGCTGTTGTGTGAATTTGTGAGTGAATGCAGGAGTGTGATTGATCAGGTGAGATGAGTGGAGGAAATGCATTCAAATGAGGAGGTAATACCTATCCATATTAAGCAATGCTATCCTGCTATTCAGCCTTGTGTATTTTTTCCACTTTTGTTCATAAAAAAAGTATGTACGAAAATTTAATCATTTCACCTATTAAAGTCAACACACTAGCAATTTAATTGAAATCAAGGAAGACTATTACTATTGTTACTACTTTTAATATTCATGTTTGTTCTGATCCCTGTCAGGTGAACAATTAATTAAACTAGAACTGTTTTTACTGCTTGCACAATAAAGGAAGACATAAAAATACGAAAGAAATGGATCCATGCTTGATTTGTGGATACCCGGCAGTTTGGTACGACACGGAAGGTCACGTCATCAAAAAGGAAGTTGCCAGTGATGACTACTCTTATCAGCAGTTGTTTTCCAAACTGTGTCAATGTTTAGGGATGGAAAAGAAGAGTCAGATTTTGACTCAATGGGACTTCACTGATGACCCTTTCCCTTTTTGTGATCAGTGTGAGCAACTGGTGGTGACGGTGGTGGAATTGTATAGAGAACTAGAAGAGATGGAGAAAACACTGAAAGAAAAAATAGTTACTGCTGAGGAGGACTATATAAAAGGGAACTTGTATGATAACAGGGATCCACGTTTCTCTAAGTTTCGACGATATTTCATTCCAGGTAATGCATTAATGTAGTCGATGTCTCATTAAACACTTTAATTATTCGCACTGTAAAATTTAAACTTAACTAATTTGATTTTACTTCAGACACGAAAATGTGTGAAAATGAGGGGAACAGGGAGGGTAAAGTTTTGTCAAAAAGAGTGACTCGAAAACAAGAAACAAATAGTATCAAGCTTTCTTCAGAAAAAAGTACAAATGACATCACCGCGGAAGTTATTAACGCGAAGTTCCCGGTTGATATAAAGACAGAAAAAACTGAATCATCCTTGGAATACACTTCTCAACAAGAGATAGATGACCATGAGGAACCACCGCAATCATCAACTGAGTTGAAACAAACCAAGCGGAAAAATATAGTTTCTAAAACCATAGGAAGCTCACCTGTCCTAAAGAAATCGCGTGGGAGTAGGCCAGATCCACATGCAAAATTGGGGCAAAATAACGCCCACCGAGTCACCACTATTCGAAGTGAACATTACGAGAAAAAGAACTTTCACGGGAAACTTGGACGAATCGGACATTCCCTCACCAGAAACTTGCTCACTGGAAACATAACTTATGAAACAGGGCTTCAACACCATCCAAAATTAAATATGTCGACACGAGTCGTGCTTGAGTTTGAAAATTTAGATAAGAATAGAGGCTACAAGTGCATGACATGCTCAGAAATTGTGCCAAAAATACAAAGAAAAATAAGGCAGACTTCGTTGTTTCGAAAACATGTCGAAAGAATACATTCTAGTAAGCTATACATTTTAACCAATGTACATATTTGCTCAGTTAACAATGTTTCAATAAAAATTCTATTTTCCTTTCAGATCTCTATAAGTGCAAGCTGTGCGGGGAAAATGTTAGGTTTCAAACTAAACCACTTCTTACCCGACATTTGAGTGAGGTCCATGAAATTACCAGCATTAATTCCATGCGGGTCTTGTACTCCGAAAAGAAGAGTAGGATCTTTCAAAGAATGAACACTGAGGGAGTAGAGACGTCAAACAAATGTGAAATATGCATGAAACCTTTTGCAAACCTACATGATAACGAATATGTTGATCACCTCCTTACACACATGAGTGAAACCGAGCGGATGGAGATTTGGCGACAAGGAAGCGGAACTCGCTGGAAAAATTTCACATGCAAATTGTGCAACGACGATCGCAGATTCCAAACCAAGTCTTTCATTCTCGAACACTTGAAAGAGGTTCATAACTTATCTAACATGTCAGCCATGTGCTCAGCCAATTTAATTGAAGAAAAGAAAGCAAAGATAATACAAAGAAAACAAAAGGAAAGTGAAGTAAAGGAAAGTAACGAAGTTACCATGTGCCCCACCTGTGGCAAACTAATTCGCAACTTAGATATCCACATGAAGACTCACTTACCAAATGAAGAACGGTTAAAATTTTTGTGCTCCCTTTGTGGATCGAAATATCCTTTCAAAACCGGTCTGAATGAACATATGTGGCGTGCTCATCCGGGTGGTGTTGTGGAAAAGATTATCTGCAAGTTTCCTTCTTGTGGTGTTAATTTTCATTCTGAGGATAACTTACGGACTCACGTGTCATCCGAACATGGAGCCAGAGCTTCTGGCGAAAACAAAAAGTTGATGTGTCAATTTTGTGGAAAGATTTGTATTTCTTCTTGGGGTCACAAAACTCACGAGAGTGTTCACACTCGAGGGAAAAGTCGTCATTGTTCCCTTTGCCCGAGAAAGTTTAATGATAAAGAAACTTTTCAGGTGCACATGGCCATTACACACAAACAAGGAGATCTCTTTGGAGAGTTCAAATGTACTTTTGAACATTGTGAGTTGATCTTTCCTTGTGATAAAGTTAAGAAACAGCATATGCGTGTTAAGCATGGGATTTATTTTCCAAAAAATAAATCTAAGTCAATGCAAGAAGCCTCTACGAGCAAAACGTGAGTGGAAATAAAAAATAATACTAAGAATCTGATGAAAAATTTACCGATTGTTACTTTGTACATTGTAAAATTATTAAATATTGTTTCAAATTATGTTTTCTTTAAATCAGTGGTAATCTGGTAATTGTTCTTGTCTAACCACGCATTTTCTGTCGACTACATACATTTATACAGTTAAGTAGTCCTAAGCTTAAAATTAAAGGGTTTTATATTTCTAGTGGTATGAAACGACTTGGATGACCCTTCAACTTTTCTTTCGAATTTAAGAGTACATGTTAAAGGAATCTATCTGGAAGAAAATTAATATATTATTTGTCCTTTCTGGTCTCTATATTATTCAGCTGACTCTCTCTCTATGTTCTTTAAAGTGGTAGTTGTGGTAGGATTACTTGATTTTGAACAACTTATACAACGCACATCTTTGTGGTCAGAATCATAATACCCTTAAATTGGTGTCCACAAGAAATGTTTTAAGTAGTTAATATGACAAATACATGTTGTGTGATTGTGTGATCTCATTTGAAGAAAGCTTTGATGAGAAGACGTCTAGATGTCTATCAATTCCGATTTAAAATTCAACAATAATTTCTTTTCAGTGAAATAATGATAGGTTATTTGTAATTCAATATGACACATTGTATTGTAATATATTGCAAAATATGACACAGCATTAGCATTCCTCCCTATGCTGGAAAAATCAGGCTTATCTGTATATTCTCCACATCATTCTTTCATATCTTTCTTCCTCACGGGTCAGCGGACGAGGACATGTACAAGCCGTTCTTATCCGCGTAGTAACATCAACCCCTTTTTTCTTCAACCAAATTCGAGTATTTCTCTCCATCTACAGTTATATTACATATTTTATCAATGTCATAATTCAAATTACGATAAATAAACATTTGCTTCTTACCGCTTCTGTCGATTGAAGTTCTAAAGTGTGCAATTGAGCTAATTCCAGGAATCCATGGCGAACAGCGTGGCCAGTTATTGTGGAAAAGCTTTTAATGCAATCAATATCTGCTGACTCATTGTCACTGTCACTCTCGTAGTCATCAAGAATTCTGGGCCTAGTGGGCCTATTCTTGGAGCAAATGTATTCTTCCATTCGAAAAACCTGGAGGTCTACAACAATTAAAAGAGATCATAATGCTTCTCGCTTGTCAGCCCATCCAATCTATAATGAATCTACGTCATAATAAATTCATCAATATAACCACATACTTTTCAACAAGGTCACGTTTGGAGCCCGACTGCGCTTATCCTTTTCCTTGCCAATAGTAAATCCAGTGATATCTTCATCCACTAAAAAGCTTCTCGAGCCTAACACCAATTCCCGCAAAGTATTCCCCCACTGGCTACACACTTCCCCGAACCCGTCACCAGAATTCACACGTACTCGTAACTTTTCCAAGTTGGGCATCCAACTCCCGAGAGTCTTCACAGTTGCACCATTTTCCAGGGTGAAATACGTATTAAACTCTCGAAGTTTACTCAACTTGACATCTTCAATCACCTCATCGACCATTTGTGTCGAAGGTGAAAACATAGTTAAATCCCTTTCATCCTTCTCGGAAAAATACCCAGAGAAAGAACTTTCACAAATGGATAGCTTCTCCAGATTTGGCGTATACTGAAGACAGCTCATGTCTTTAAGGATGGGTCCAAAAATTTCCAAACTTTTGAGAGACTTCATTAACTCTACAAAAGGGCTGAGGAAAGATGGGGCATGATACTGGTGATTTCGATCCTTATCCCCTCTCATAATTACTAAGGATTCCAATGTGTCACAGTAAAGATTTAAAAGTCGCTGGAAAACTGCTTCCGTAGGTATTATTCCGAACATCAATTTTGAGCGTTTTCAGTGGAAATTTTACGTCACAAAGGAGCGTAGGGATTGATTCTGGGATAAACTTATCTCCGTCATAAGAACATCTAAAACAAGTTAACATTATTTAACAAGAATAACTAACTATTCAATGTTATTCAAAAATAAAATACGACAGTATCTTTTTTTACCGCGAGAGGACATCCAAATGGTGAACTGGAAGATTGACGGGATTCTTGGACTTGACTTTTTTCACAGCGTGGAGAAAGTCAGCGAACGCAGCACAAAAATCATCCCTTTCACCAAAGTAAGTGTTACGGACAGGGAGCAAGATCACCTATTTTAAGTAAAATGTTGCAACACTGCATTATATTAATAATTTTGAGTTTAAAAAGATGGTTGATTTTGATTGATTTACCTCAAGTTTGGTAAAAGTAGAAAGTAAAGCGTGCCACGAGACAGGAAGGCTGTAAAATCTACCATTACACAACTTCAACTTTTTCAGATTTTGTTGTTCTTGGATTGCACAAAAAGTGAGATCTTTCAGTCCACGGGAACATTGATCATCAACCAGTAAATTCTTTAAATTCGGTGCCAATTCGAAAATCAACTTTATCCAGAAGTCATTATCAATTGACGACTCCAAGTGAAGTTCATGAAGATGGGGAGCTAAAAACTTCACCAAATATTGACCATCGACTTCCCCTGAGAATCCTCCACCAATCCGGAGTCTTCTGTAGGGACGAGTTTCGAGCTTCATCATGGAGACAAACGATTGCTCCAAGTTTTTATGAGGATTCCCGAAAAACTGCTGATAACGGAGATGGACTTTACCCTTTGCAGGTTCTAATTTGAGAATGGCCCTGGATCTCCACTGCTGCAAAGATAAGTCATACCACTGCTTCGAAACAAGACGGCAGTGTTTCAGAGTTTTTATTGGGCAATGTAGAAATATTGCTTCCAAGATCTGAAAATATTTTTCACACCACATATATCATTTAATACATCGCGTATTTTAAAGTTAACATTAAGTCATAATACTAACTGTTAACTATCAGAATTTCTCTTACCACAGGATTTCTTATTGTCTGCTCCTGAAGATAGTCCTTAATTGATGATGGAAACCCTGCTATCCCCTCCTTCATCTTTTTCCTCGATCGAGTTTCCATTCTTTAATGATGTCCTGTTGTAAATAATGAACAATGAAATCCCCTTATTTAAACTAAAAAAGTGTTACTGTCAACTGTTGACTGTTACAGTCAGTTGACTATCTGTTGTCTGTCCAGCACACTTTTTACTTTTTACTGTTGCCTTTGCACTCCTTCAATTAAAATAATTTATCTATCACTGACAAAAAATTGTACTGTCAAATGTTAGTCCAACAATTAGCAACCGACAACTTAATAGAGCAGTTGAGGCATTAGTTGTTAGTAGTTGGGTGTAATTTACTTTCAACTTTAATACAGGAGACCTTGCAACCTTTCAGCTTAAGCGCTTGGTTAGGTTAGTTAATACCTTCAATTTAATTATCACTTGAATCCCACCATTACCACTTACAACTACAACATAACTTGACACTTTACTTAACCATTACAACCTTAACAACTGGCTATTGGATGAACAAGAACAACTCAAGCACAAATGTAATAATAAATTTGAAAGTGAAAATAAGAAGAGGGAACACATGATGCGTTGTTGTGGTTTGGGATTTTGCGTGTGAATGCATGCGTGTGAATGGGAAAAAAGAAGAAAAGTGGAGACAAATGAGGAGCTCGGGTGTAATGTAATGGGCAACTGGAACTGGAGTAATCCTTCCTCCGTGTGTGCTTTTGGTGCAGGGTCTCCAGCAGACTAACACCAAAGTGGGTCTACAGCAGACTAATAGTAATTTGGGTCCCCAGCAGACTACTACTTATACAAGTACTTCAATGCAAAAGTAAGGGTTCCCAAACAGAACGAAGTGGCATCCTGTTTCAGTTTTGATTTGAGGTATATAAATAAAAATTAGGGGTTGTTAACCCAACCCGACTATGACTAACATTAATCAGAGTACCACCGACCACAATTGAATGGCTGTAACCATTGGAGTGTTGCCAGCCAGCAAGCAAACATTAGTTTGCATTCATGTTAAAATTTACCCTAATAACGTAATCTAACAAACTTTACCTAACAACATAGCCTAACATGTAAAACTAACGGTTCGATTGTACATACCAACCCCCAATTTTTTACTCGAATATTGAGATGAGAATCGAGTTGGGAATCAAAATGAAACTTAAACTGTAACCTAACCTAACCAACATGCATACAACTTAAACGTAACGTAACCTAACTAATTAGAAAGATATTTACAAACCCTCTACATTCGTCTGCATTTGGTTTCACAAATCAGCATGTATTTTTATTTCGATTCAAAACTCAGATTTGATTCCCAACTCGATTCTCATCTCAATATATATTCGAGTTTTAACACGATAAATTTTTCAAAAAAACTTGGGGTTGTTATGTACAATCGAACCCCCATTTTTATATGTAAACTGAAATATAGGTTGGTGCTGGTGACATGTGCTAAATTAATTTTTAGAAGTAATAAATACAAAATGATATTTTCTGTATACCATTTGGCTTATTATATATTATGTTATGAGTAGTAGTCTGCTGGAAACCCACTTTGGTCTGCTGGGGACCATCCATCGTGTGTTTTTCTGTTCTTTCGTTGATATTTACCAAATGAAAATAAATCCAACACAGACAGGTGGATGTGCTATGTGCTGTGTGCTGTTTTTCAATTTAAAATCATTTCACGTATTTAAATACACTATTAACTCTCATCATGCATGTGTGTTTGAATTTTGAATCTACAATTTTTTGTGTTCATTCGCGTTTGCTTCATTTGAGCTATTGGATTCAAGTGATAGTGATTCTATTCTAGTCCATTTACTCATATTCACAATTTGTTGTGATGGTAAGTCAAAACTTTGGACTCAAAAGTCATAAGTCGACTTACTAAAACATTGTTAACTTGATTAAACAGTTTCGTGAATCGTGTAATCATTTATTTAATGTTTTGAAGAACAAGGTTGTTTTTAGGTAGAGAGGTCAGAAGTCAGAAGTCAGATGTAGTGGTAGTATATTTAATCACTTGTGACTTGATGAGGGGTGTATGTTCTCAATCTTAAAATTGAAATGATCAGTGCTTATATGTATTATTTTGTATTTTGTGAATATGAGTTCTAGACCAGCTAATCAGCTAATGATGAGCATGAATGATGAAGGAGAAATGGCAAGAAGATGTCCTCACAAATAAGTTGGAGGAGCTGTGCGAGAAAATTACTTTTAATCCTCTGCTTTTAGACGGCCTTGAGAACAAGAATCAAATTAGCAAGGAGGAAAATGAGGAGCTGGTTAGTATCAGATATTTTTATTACTTAATATTCAATATATATGTTCATAAATTAAATTGTGATAATTTGTTTTTCCTGTCACAGACACGAATAAAAGACGCGGAAGAATTCGGAGGTTATATCTGGAAATCAAAATTACTCAAATATCTAGTGACAAGAGAGAATGCGTACGATGTGCTTTTTCAAGTTTTGATCAAAGTTAATCAAACTGATGCCGCTGCAATTCTTCGGGATGGGAAGGAAAATGCTGAAAAGAAGAGGAGAGAACTGGATGAATCATCGCCGAGTAAACGGCCCAGAATAGAAAAAAGTTTACAAAATTCGCATCAATTATTGGAAAAAGGTGATAGACTTAAAATCATTCATAGTAAATAAATCATCTTTTCGTAGCATACTTGTGCTCATTATTCTTCCTGTTCTTAGAGAGAAAAATTATTTGGGAAGATTATTTTCGAGGGGATCTGAGATTCCAGAGTAACTGGACTCACATTTTTAGAAGCTTAAATGTACCACTGGATATGATTGAACAACATCAGATCACTCTTTTCAAAAAGACAGCCACATTGGAACAAATTTATACTGACTGTCTGGAAAGTTGGAGATCTGCCGACGGAAAGGGCGCGACAGTGGAGAAGCTCATTTCTATTCTGTACCGATTTCAGCTTGTCGACATTGCAGGTCAAAACTCAAACGTTAAAACTTAACTCATAAGCACTTTATTATGCATGTTTACATATTTTTTAAATAAACAACCAGATGGGCTACGCGAAGAATTTGATATTTCACTTGAGGACCTTGAAGAACAGGAAGAGCCACTTTTGCCTTCAACAACGTGGTCCAATTTGAACAAGGAAAGAAAAACAGTCCTTCTTGGAAGAAATATCACTTTTCAACAGCGTCTAACTAGCTTGAAAACAATTTTTGAAGAGCTAGAATGCAGCAAAAAGTTTATAAACACTTTTCTGGAGAAACATGTGGACAAGAAATTGCTTGCTGATTTACATTATGACCGTAACCCAATCATAATTAAGGATACTACTCCTGCTAAACTTTATTACTACATTGATAGGACCTTCATCTCCAGGAGACGAATTTCGAAGGACATTTTCAAAAACGACACAGACATCTTTCTTGTATCAGGAGTGGAGCGTCATGAGCTTTTCACTCTTGCGGGAAGAGAAGTTTCGGACTTATCGGGAAGCCAGGTAATGAAACAGAAGCTATCCTCAAGGCACATACTCCTTCAGCTGAAACACCACTATGAAGATATCTGTCAGAAAACTGAAAAACCTGTTCATTGGCTTGAAAGAAAGAGTGGCGTTATGCACTGGAAAAAATCCCAAGGTGATCTTAAAGTGGTACAAGAATGCATAAGTATAAATCAGGAGAGTATGAAAGAGGTACAGCTCTTATCAGAAGTTGATAAGGAATTCCATGGCCCAGTCTGCATTTCCGACACTCCAGGAATGGGCAAGAGTGTCTTGCTCGCCAACTTGGGAAGAGAACTCAGGAATAAATGTCCTCAAAAAATTGTGATATTCGTCTTGTTAAGCAGCTTCATGGCGAAAATGAAGACACGCAAAAAGAACACTGAAGACTTGATTAAATCTCTCTTGGAACTGTGCTGCCCCACTCCTTTTGAAGTGGAAGTAGGCAGGCTCTTTTTGGAAGGCAAAGAAAAAAAAACAGAAATTCTCTTTGATGGCTTCGATGAAGTTTACGACGGAGATGTGAACCTAACCTTGGAATGTCTAACTTTAGTGAGTTCTTTGCCAGGAGTGCGAGTTTGGGTGACAACAAGACCTCACCATCGTGATGCCGTAGAAGATTCACTCAAAAGTTTGGCCTATAACATCCAAGCCTTTCAACCTAACAATCAAGAAAGATTTTTGGTACGGTATTGGTCGCAACCTTCTAAACTTGATAGGAATAAACTGCTCCAGTTTGCAAGAGCATGTCTTGAGAAATTGGCAGAAATTGGCAAGGACAAGCAAAGTACTTTTGCTGGGGTTCCACTTCAATGCTTGCTGGTTGCAGAAGTATTTGCAAAGCACGCTATTAACTTTTCCAATCCGGAAAACATCATTAAGGAAAACCTGGTCCCATCCATCTCAATTAATTCAACAATGGAGCTGTTTGAACAATATGTCAGAAACAAGTTGGAACTGTTCTCTGAACGATATTACGGAGGGAGAAGTTTAACTCCAGCAGAATTTGAGGATTTTGAAAATTCTCACATCTTCTACTCCATGCAAGTAATGTATCCACATGACTGTAAAATGTTAGAATTAGTGAATATTGTGGCCCTTGATACATTACTGAAAGTCGGCTTGATTCAAATTTTCAAAGATTGCGAGAACCCTCAATTCATCCACCGAACTTTTGCGGAATATTTTGCTGCCAGGTTTGTCCTAACTGCCATCAAAAAAGAGGTTGAGCTGTCGTGGGTAAAACGGGCCATTTTGGATTGTTCGGAGGTCTCTCATCAGAAACATTCCATTAAAAGTTGTTTACAATTTTCCTCTTTGACAAATTATTCATTTGTATCCCCTGTGGTAATGTATTTTTTAAATTGCTTAGTTGACTCTGAAACACCACCCCTTCCATGTTCCATGGATTTTTCTGACTCTAAAATCGACAAGATTCTCAACGCCTCAATATCTGACAATCACTTATCAATTTTCCAGTGGCTTTGCAAAACACCAAACTTTTCAAAACATGTGAATTCTGAGCACTTGTTCCTCTCTGTTGTGTACGGAGACTTGGACTTCTTTGAAGCTGTGATAGAAATTTATCAACAAAATGATACAAGCCCTCTTCCGCTCCTCAGTCGTGGTGGTAACGTAAATACTGAATCGAAAAACTTTTCTTTGCTCAGAGCAGCAGCCAGAAGAGGTAACTATCACATTTTTGAGAATTTACTAAAGAAACATGGCTTTGAAGACATTCTACGACAGGACACCCCTTCTAAATTCGTTCTCCATGACTGCGTTGAATATTCCAACGAAGATGAGGATGATGTGTTGGCTTCCAAAGAGGAAATAATCACTGCAATCCTCCAAGTCAACAGGTCTCTTTTGGAAGTTGAAGATGAGTATTCAAGAACTCCACTGTTAGCATGGTGTAGTCATTATAAACTTGTTGAAAAACTTATATCTAGCGGGGCAAACCTGCTTCAGTTGGATAAACGTAGGCAGTCTATACTTTCCTGCGTACCCAGGTACCTTTCCAGCGATGAGTACGACAAACTCATTCGAACCATACCTCCCTACACTTTCCGCAGATTGATTTCCTTTCAAGAGGGAAAATGGAAGGATCCTGTGTACAAACTTTTAAAATGGATAGAGCCATTGGAATCTACACTGGAATATTTTAAGCAGGAAGGCTATGACTTTAGTATTTACAATACACATCAAAAGAAGTCTCTAGTTAAAGTGGCAATCAGATTTGGTCGGAGTGTGGAATGTGTGAAAAAGCTAATGGATTGTGGTGCATCTAGAGACAACATTGATTCCCCGGACTCCACCTAGCTGCTGAGTTCAATTATGGAAATGCTCAAAAGTTTCGGTTCTAATTACTGACTACTACATAAAATAAATCATATAATAAATATTTATTCGTACAATTTAAACAAGAAGTAATTAGTAAACCACGTCATATGAGATTAAATCTAAAGTGAAGTCCGTATAAGCCTTATTATGAAAAGAATTAAACAGATATCAAATAAAATCTTAATTCACTCGTCATGCATCATCGGCTGAATTGGGGGGGGTTACCTCAGCTGGCTCTGTTGTGGCTCTTGATGAGCTTCCTCCTTGGGTAACCTATTAATTTATAATTTTTGTTATTTTTTAGCAGTTAAATGCTTTCATGGCAATAAGTATTTAATTTAGTAAAAAAATTCTTTTCACCTTCCTCTCCTTAGCCTTTGAAGAAGCAGCGGTCCCAGCCCTAGTGCGTTTTGAGTAGCCCTTATCAGCGACAATGGTGGTTGGCTTCTTCGTAGTTGTTGTCTTAACCTTAACAGCCTCTTTCTTTCTCTTCTCCTCCCACCGCTGCTCGAACTCTGCGATTAGTTCAGGACAGCCCAAATCCTTCTTAGGTTCCCAAGTGTTGTCCTCATGCCCATAGCCCTCCCACTTCACGAGGTACTCTTTCTTCCCCGCCACCAATCGCTTTTCCACTATCCTTTCTACCACATACTCCTCACTTGTCTGCGAGCCTGCAGAGCTCCCAGCGTCTGACATCGTACTTTTTCTAAATCGTTCAATTTATAATTTTTATGATTATGTCAGTTTAATTGCATCTGTATTTGTAAGTCATGCACTTATAAATGAATTGTGATAAGAAAACTACACTATTTACCCAGTGTCGGCCAATAAAATCCCTTATTATGTTTAGTTTTAGTTTTCGAATTTGTTCGAAATTTTTCGAAATAAATTGATATTGTGTGCGGAAAGCAGAAGACGACTTGATGATTGTGTCGGGCACTTATATAAAAGTAATATGTAACGAATTTACAAATATTAGCAATAACAATCCCAGTAGAGTATTTAAAACCAAATAGTAATGGTTTAACAATCCTTCACACACATTACCAAGCTGTCCATATCTTTATTCTTTTGGCTTAACTTCTTTAAATTAAACATTGCTGAAATCTCTGGAATCAAATTTGAAAAATATTTGCAGCGAGAATTTGAATAGCTCAAATATTTAAAATGATTTAGCCAACTATATTATTAATAATAATAATGTCACAAAAAATGTCACATTGAAAATCACAAAGTATAATTTGGTTACAAAAAA
>JAHZNA010000003.1:0-16969 GCA_027743935.1 Sinodicranocentrus sp. ZH6
ACAGAGAATCAATCTAAAGATGTGCAAGTAAAATAATATGCATTATGAATAAAGATTAGCCAATAATGTATCATAATTTTAATTGCTTTATGTTAACCAGAAACAGCAAAAAGTGCATGCTCCTGCTATTGATATTTTGTAACCCATCCTATGGAAATCTAGCAATCTTTGTCATTCGATCATTTCTAAAATAAACAAAATTAATTAGCGACTTTAAGAGGCGGACGTAAACCAGGTCGAGGATTCGTAATATTAATGACGAGGTACGCTGTAAGCGCTACGTAAAGCATAAAGATATTTAAAGAACTTTCGTTAGAATTTATTCAGTTTTAATGATCCTTTCAAACGCTTTATTAACACAGGCGGATCAACATCAAAGAAGACAAAATCCACATAAAACAAGCAACTTTTTGGTTGAGTCTCAACGAAAAACACTTTTATTACAGTGCGTCATCCCTGCGAAAAAGCGAATCCTAAAGGGTGAAATGAAAACAAAAGCTAACCGCAGTCATGTAACAGCCAACCAGTTGTAACATGAGACTATCAGTCTTTTCTTCTTTTCACTCGATTTCTCAAAAACTCCCAGCTCAAGACGTATTGTAAACAGGGCAAGGATGAAAAAAGTCGTTTATTAATAAGGATATAATGTGAGCTTCTCTCACATCACATCCCATCTTTTTATACAGCTTTATACGGTGGATTTATCCATGTAGAGAAAAGTCTCCAGCTGGTAGCCGGCATTTTCATGATTATCTCCACAATTCACAAAATCCACGTCGACTACGTGTACTATTATCTTCCCCACATGAAATATGTTACTACGACCAGCATATCCTTTTTTCTCTTTGCACATTTTCACTAATGATGTTTGCTTAGTGGTCATTCGGACTAGCCACCTTTAGCTTTTCATTTAGTCCGACAGAGAGAGGAAAATAAAAACCGTCAGTTTTACTCTGTCTTCAGAACTCTTTCAAATTATATTAGATTTCATGACAGAGACAATTAATGGGTCATTTCAACCTCGGCTGAGTCAGCTACCTGCACATCCCTTTCCTTGTTCGTTCTCTCTGTTTATGTTAATAAGAAAGAAATCATAAAAATCCCATTTGAATTTATTGATCCTTCTCATGAAAAAATCATTTTCTCCCTGGGCTTCTCCCTTTGCATGTGGATAACTACAAATAAAGGGGTAGCATGCGTGACACTAGTATTTTACTTGGATGCTGTGCTAATCTCTTGAGATTCAGATGTGCAAATTCTCAAGAGAAATATCAAGTCACCCCAAAATCTCCTATTTTCATCCTTCTGCTTTCTTTTTTATTCTTCCCTTTTGGAGAATATTAAAATAACTTTACCAGACGTGGGGACACCTTCCACTTTATTTTTATTTCTTTCACGTGACCCTCCTGCCAGTCGTGATGTACCACTTAATGATCTCCCAAAAATGGGTACAACATGTAGCATCAATCGCATCATATATTTTAATGAAAAAATCTAATATTTTAAGAAGCAGCGTGTAATTGTTGAAAATATGTGTGCAATCCGGAATCCATGCATATTTACTCTCTCAGGCAGCACATCTCGTCGTAAGAGATGATCAAAAAGGACGATAATGAAGCGTATGGGAATTTCTGTATAATAACGCGGCGATTATCTTCTTCAAGCGTTAAAAAATAGATGGACAAGAGAAGAAGGCTGGTACGGTGTACTACTGGTGTAGCAGTAGTGGCATCCTCTCTCCTTCATCTTTCCTTTGCCGAGCAATAAAGGATTTAGCCTCCTGCGGAAAATGCCGACACAGAGATTTCATCGTGAGCATTATTAATCCCGTAATGAAACCATTAACATTCACTTCGCGAAACCTTTATAGGTCTCTCAGTAATTATTTAGATTCACTGCATTGATCACCACCATACAATCTCATCCAAAATAATGTGCATGCTATCCCCTCATATACATATCCTCTCTCTCTCTCTGCAACATTTTACGATTAGAGAGAAGAAGAATGGAACTTTTTAAAAAAATCTTCTCTCTCCTCACAAGAGAATTTTTTCCCCTTTAGTTTCAGCATATAACGAAACAGCGATCACTACACGATTTTCCTTCTGTATGATACATTACAGGCCAAGATGCAATTTATGAACTTGTCTCAGTCAGAAAAATTCTCTTCGAAACCCATTTACATATAAGATCTCTACCTGAGCTATGACCATTGTGTGAAGAGAGTCCAACAATACAAATCTCATCATCAGTGGAAAACGCTATGATGATGCATGCAACCACACAACTCAACTACTGTGCTCGTAATTTATTGAGAAAATTATTTTAAGAATTTTTAATTCATGTGCACAACTCCCATTTATCTTGTTGCGAGAGAAGAGAACGTAGCCAAGTGATTCTTGATGCGGATCTTTGCCTCCCTAGCTCGGTGAGATGACGCGATACATTTTTAAGAAAAACAAGGAAGAAGTCTGAACTCATCATATTCTTTCAAAGAGTCATTTAAAGGGTGCAATCTTCTCTTAAGTTTTGAGACAAGGAAAAATAATATGCATTTTTGAAGAAAATAAGGTGGATGAGGTGAGGACTCAGATTTGCTCAGAATTACAAGTGGAGACAGTCGGATGACCTGACCTAAATAGTTTAGACAAAAACATTCGGAAATGATTCGCGTTTCTCTCTGTCCGTTTAAGAAATTAGTGTTTGAAAAGGGAAAAAATGGCACAAATCATAAACCGTCAGAAAAAATATTTTTTGAGGTTGAGCATAATAATTTTCGAGAGAAAACACCTTATTTCCTTTTTGTCCTTTGAAAGATTTCTTTAAACTGTTTTTCCACAGGTTGGGTGTAATTAGGGAACAGGGTATAGGTACCTTTGTGTCCACTTCTTGTAAAAACAGAGATAATGTGATGACGAGACGATAATTAAGGAGATAGGTAAAATGAAAAAAAGGATGCTGAAAAGAGTCTGGCAAAACATCTGGGATGATGGTAAAATAGAGTGAAACTATGTATGTAGCTGATTTGTGACTCATTATCGCCATTGTCATTTAAAGGGAATAACAAAATCGCGAGATTCCTGGGGTTTTTTTCTTTTTGCAAACGTGTTTGCGTGTTTATGACTTATTTTGACTTCACAGTCCTATTCAATATTGTTGAGCAAATGTAAGATTATTCTATGCATGTCCGAAAGTTCCTGTAATGATTGTATTTTGTGAAAAAATGTAGAAACTTCATCGATTAATGGGTTGAACACAGCAGTCAAACAAAATGAGATGAACCCCCATTACTTATACAAATGGTTAATAGTAAATTTTTTGTAGCTCCACCTGCATCAACCTACAGTTTCTAACGCTTTAAGTGTGAAGCTCTGGCTGTAACGTTAAGCACATTTAGAAATTCTACTATACTTAAGTATGAAATTATAACATAGTATATTGACTATACTACATTTTTGCGTTTAACCAATCATCTCACAAATGACAATATTTTCGTTTCCGACTTCTTTGGTTTTCGATAATACTTTAGCGGCGTCCAACAGCAAGACTAAATATTTGAGAACATTTAATTTTATTACTCGTTATTTTACTACTTTGCTCATGCACTTTCAATAATATTTAAGGGAAAAAAATTTGTTCTGACAAAAAAGTTTAATAAAAGACCTCCAGTAGTTTTGTCATTTTTCAGACAATTAATTTTGACTTTTCTATATTTTTTTACACCAAGCCATATACCTACGTAAATAAGCAATATTATTGATTCCTTAAATAAAATTTCCGACCTTAAAGTATAACAACACGCCATTGCCCAATTTTCAAAACAGAAAATCCCCTCATAAAACAAACTTCGTGACAAAAGCAGCCCTTAATTTAAATTTTCCTGTGAAACCCCACCATATGCCCATTCTATCGATATTGTTTCAGTGAAAACGAATAGTTTATTAGCGTGAACTCATTCCAATTGTTAAAAAGTCATAATAACAAGCACAGAATTTATATGGCGATGACTGGTGAAGCAGAAGGCATTACGACATAGTGGGGAATTTAGAGAGCACAAAAATACCGAAACATGACTTAATTAGATTACACAAAGCAAATGCTTGAAGAAACTTGTTTTCTCCTCTTCTTCTTCTCTCTCCTTCTGACTTATTATGACTGGTTATTATTGTTATTGTTATTATGATTATTAGTGTAGGTAGGTTTCTCCCATTACATGCACTCTTAAATCACAAGAGTTGATGATGAGCAAGTTTACACACTCCTCTATCTCTTTCTTCTTTTTTGTGTGCTCTGTGTGGATTACTAGCTTTTGTGTATATTTTCAGTTAGCCATTTCCTTGTCTTTTCATCCCTGGATTTTCTTTCCATTTTTCGTTATCTCCCAACAATCTACATTTGTTTTGCTCATGCAAACCCCATAAATAAAATCCCTAGCTGCATTCCACACACGAGTGGGAGCACTCGACTTCAACTTCAAAACTTCAATTGGATTCACACGGCATTGTATTCTTGAAACCAGACCGGGGCTCGGATCTTTCCCATTTTTTATATTTATCTCAACTATTTTATACAGATAGTCCATCAAGTGCACATGAATATTATACAGCAATTATAAAAAATTCGTAAATTTAAACACAAATCTCGTAATCAAAATCGTAATCAAGTTTTTTCATGTTTACCCATGTACTCACAATATAGATGGCAACATGTCTAAAATATATAGTACCGTGCTTACATAGTTAATCACAATTTCTCCAAAGAATAAAAAAATATCCCTAACAAGAGGAAATGTTCTTAGGATCAGGCAGAGCGGAGGAAAAATGTAGAAAAAAACTGGACTTGTCTTGTGAACAAAATCGCCAAACTTAAAATGCAATACTGTGAGATAAATGAAATTCCATGTTGACTACAAGCTTCATATTTCAAACACTTTAAAGTATTTAAACTTGGTAAAACGTCTAGAAGATCATTGAATTGCATCCGGTTTTGTGGACTACAAGACATTATTTGTGGTTGTGAGAAGAATGCAGAATAAATAAATGGTGATATTTACTCGACCATGATTCATTTTTCCCATTTGGATGAATGGATGAAAAATTGTTATGAAGTCGCACAGCATATTAAGCCAGTCAAGTAATTATCCTTGGTGGTGTAATGAAACACCCAAAGTTTTGAAAAGAGATGGTATCACAAATGATTCATAAAAATTAATCGCTCCTTTTATTGCCCCTTTCTCAAATTGAACACATAAGCAGGAGGAAAATATGAGGGGAGCATGGCTTGTTTATTAATACTGTGTCAACAGGTTTCCCATAATGAAGTTGTTCCGAGTGAAAGACTCTCCCGAGTTAAGTCCGACATAAACGGAGATGATCATGTACTGATTTGATTTTTCTTGTCCAACCTACGCTCAAAACACCAAACAGGATGAGAGGAAACCGGGACTTTTTTTTAAATAAGAAAGATACACAACACCTCAAACCATTTGAGATATGAATGAATTATGAAAATTGGAAAGATGATCTGAAAAGATGTTTTTGTCAATACGTGAGCAATATTGGCTTATCAAATTTTCACCTTTTCAACTTGTGTCTTCAATCTGGTGATGGCATTTGATGAGTGATAACACATAGTTATTATCCCGAGTCAGGTCGAAATTGATGGCTTCATCAGGAAAGTAAACGTGCCATATGTTGCCAATAATTAAATGGAATACGAGTAACTTGTGATCTTGTAAATGAAAAGAGAAGGGAGGATTGTGCATCACGGGATTTCTCTCCGTGACTAAAAAGCACTCTCAAAATCGACTTCATTCAATAAAAGCGATTCAATAGGGATCACAAACATTACTAATTATGTTTTGAAATGATCACTTAACTTTTACACACAACCTCCAACAGGTGAGTGATATCCGCCATAAATAATTTCAGCACGTAAATGTACCCATAAAATCCCTTCAATTCTCATCATCATTCATTCCCAGTCGTAAAATCTCCACTCAACACTCTGCTATTCTTAGGCTAGCAAGCCTTATACACAGTACGCATATATATCATCGTCAATTACAAACCCCTCCTCTCCGAGTATCCTTCAAATTTGGGATAAAAGAGAGCACGATCATGTCAAGTGAGGGAAAGACGCAGTCAGTCAATGTCATCTGTTCATTTTTTCGAAAAAAGTCATCAAAGTCATGAGAATCCTATCATAAGAAGATATATTTTATCATGATTGTTACGCCGAGAACTGACCATTCAATCAAAATGAAATATATTTTTTAAGGTTTTTATTTCATACTGCGTAGTGTTGTCGGTAAGTTGTGATAACTTTGATAACCTGCGGCACTCATTATTGGAGTAGTCTCCTCCTCAAAAAACGCTTACACTTTGAGGTTATGGCGTAGCTCAAAATGAAATCCATTCTTTATCTGTCCATATCATATCATAATATTATTCTCTGTAATGTCATGCAAGCTACCAAAGAAGTAAGTGGCAATCTTGAGGAAAAGGATATACGAAGAATGTACAGAGATTTTTGATAGAGGATTTTTAAAAGGATCCTATAAATGTGAGGTAACGTCTGGGTGAAATGTTATCTCTCTCTACGAATTACAATGCAAAGGAATGAGTAACTGCGTGAGAACATAATAATGAGATTGTCAAAATGTGGAAGGGGCGTCAACGGCGAACATAGCAGCTCGACTGTCTATCAACCATCATATCATCCCAACTTTTTCTCACTTTTTGGTCCCTTCCATCATTTTCATTAAATGAATGCAATTTAAAAATTGAGCTCAGAGAGCAGCAGCAGCCACAGCTCGAATCCTATTAAATATCCCTTTATTGCTTACTTGTCGTTCGAATCACTTGTATCGTGGCAAGTAGCGAAAAATGTTTTCAGGTGTACAAGAAAAAGTATGAGTTTGCCTTTGATGAATCATGACGGGTGGAGACCTCAAAAACATGAAAGGATCAGCGTGAGACTCCCTATGCAAAATCTATGACACTAGTTATATACTACAATCTCTCTAGAATATTTGTTAATTAACGGTAGGCACTTTTTTTAACGTAAAGATGCACTTTTAATTAGAAACCTAACCCTGAAAAATATAATATTGCTGCGTGAATTGTTTTTAGAGACTTTCTAAGAAGTGCATTTTTAAAAAGAATATTCATATTTTATATATGAATGGCATAAATTAATTGGTTAAAGGGCGGTGCTCACTTACTCCCATCATGTGAGATCACAAATGCCCCTTTATTTTTTTATAAAAAAATCCCAATTTTTTGAATGAACTCCCCAGATTTTATTCTCTCTTAGGATTTCGTGAAATCCCAAAATATAAACACGTCCTAGTAAAAATCTCTACATTCCGAACGGAGAAATAAGAAGGATATTTTTTTAAGTCGTGAGAGAGACAAAGCTTCTAATCATCAGTAGAACCACAGTGGCTGTGTAATTGCTGTAGGATGAAATTAGACGTTAGCCGGGATTTCAAAGGGTTGTAATTTCTATCTCCTCTTTAGCTTCCTCCGTAAACATCATGAATCTCTCTCCGTGAAATCCTCAGAGGCTCTTTTTTCTTTTTATTACTCGTCGATATATATGCAGAGATAGCTCCACAACAAGTCATTTTATTACACACATTTTTGATAATAACCTTTCATCTTGTGTTGGGGCTATGCTCGGTGCGGATTTTTCTCAAAGGAGAAGTTCACCACCACATGCTTCATTCTAACTTTTCCTTATCCACAAAAGACAATAATGCCAGGATGTAATGATGCTTCTAAATTTAATGAGAAGTCGATGCAAAAGAGAATCCAAGTTGAGCACCACACCGTGCCACTCATCTTCACGCAACAACTGAGCATATAAGAAATAACAACAAAGTCAGCGTGAAGCAACTCGGCCAAGTCTGTCTATTTTTCACCAAACAACAATCAGAATGGAAGCAAGGAGGAAAATAATAATAAAAAGACGAGGATGGTGATCATCACCATCATCTTGCTCATCAGTCAGTAGTGGTCTCAAGAATACCATTTTCTCTAGTGGGTATAGTACAATTAGGAGCAAAAAGGTAGCCCTTCCTTCAATCTCCTTTCATCGTATCATCTCTCTCTTTAGAAGTTTCTCTCTACGAGTTTAGATGGAAGTTCACTTTAATAGCTTTTTTTCTTCTCCCTAGTAGATGCAAATGAGGACCCCATACAATCTTCACAGACGTATAATGTGCTGTTTTGTAAGCAGTAGCGAAACACAATGAAGATTTTTTTGTTCAAAAATAAACTGCACAATTACATTGGTCATCGTCAAATGACGAATGTGTGGTAGGCTGTGTGAGAGAGAAGAGAGATGAGTGAGTACAAGTAGAAAATACTAATAAAACTTTTTTTTTGTATCTTTTTTTGGTGTACTGCTGAGAAAGATTTTTTCGAGAGAGGAATTAACCGGAGGAAAAAGGAGTGCGAGTGCGAATGTTGATTTTTTCTCTTGTAATGAATAAGAAGGATGATGTAAGGAAAATCTATTATTTTACACTGTTGTAGAGCAAATGTATAAACTTCAAGTTCATGGATAATTATATGTACTGCATGCAGATATTAAAGTAGAGAGAGGTGGACAATGCACAGGAAAAAGAAAGGCTAATTTGAAATTCAGCTCAGGATCTGAAAAAAGTATCAGTCAGCAGTCATTCCTTCCCTCGCCTTCATCCATCCTCGTCTTCTCCCACAACAACAAAGAATGGATATGCTGCTCATGTGTGTGTGTGTTCTCTATCAAAAATCTCCTTTCATTTTACAACGGCAAAATAATAGGAGAGAGAGAAAGAAAGAAGAAAAAATGCATTTTTTCTCAACTTTTATTCCTCTCTGGCATCCATAATAAATCCTTGATTTCCTTCATATCAAAAATCAACAAAGGGTAAATAAATGTTTGGACGCGAGAGGTGGTATCGTCATTCCAATGAGGCTTACAGCTTATTTCGCTTATTTATTTTAATGTATTGTGCACGTTTGCTGTGTTGTGCAAAAAAAAGAACTGTGAAAAGACGAAGGATTCGAGTGAGAGAAATATTTCAAGAATGGAATACAAATCAGATGGAGACCGAAGTCAGTGTCCATTTAATATCTCTTATTGATAGAGTGGAATGAAAGGAAAGAGGTTGGGGGAAAAGAAATATTACATTTTTCTACCCTTTTCATGATGCTTGAGCAGTGATGTGAACAATGGTGTTTGATGGTGTACGTGACATTAGTCATGAGGAAGGGAAGATGACGATTATCGTAAAATTGATTATCAATCAAAAAGTCGAAATGTCAGATTGAATTTTGTCAACTGTTTTAATCATTGCAAACTTTGACGTCATCAAATTTATATAAAAATATTTTAGGCTTGCATAGGAATATAGATGCAAATATTACACATATTAGTCTGAGTATAGTAACTGATACCGATAGGAAAGAAATGGTTAATGTGAGACTTCATACAGACAGCGTCTCCCCAGGTAGCTGGTTAATTGTCCCCAGAAAAAAGTTCCGAATAGAAAGATAAAGATCGGAAGTGGTCATCAACAGGCTTAACGACATAAATCAAAGCTGACTCGTTATTGCATTTGGCTTCCTCGAAATGTCGCTCGTAAACTTAATGCTTGTACACCTACCACCACCAAAACATTAAATTTTTCCCTACCTCTTGGTCTCTCGAATCAGACAGTTCTGCATTGAACCTCGTGATTCGTCAGGATGACGATGAGGACAAAAAAGAATAACATGGTCGAAATATATAAAAATTATGCGACCACTCTTCCAAACTTTTCCATTAAGGTGCAATTCCCATGTGGAAAGTAAACCTTGTGTTGATTTTTTTCATGTATTTTTTTCAAGTGGTGAACAGCATAAATTTTTCTCGGGATACATTCATCCTATTCCATCCTATCGCATTTCTCATTAGAGACTACAAAAGGAAAAGATAAGATTTGTTGCGGAGGGATCCTTTATAATGTGGAGTGTTCACAAAATGTGTGGTTGTTCTCCTGCTGTGGCGTCTTGAACCTAATTGCGCATCTAAATATATTACACATTTTCCTCGTAATTTGACATTGATGTTATACACATATTTTTTTAGCAAATCTATTGCTTACATACCACCAGACTTACGCTAGGATCAGTTAAGATTCACTATTATAATATGATCCAATGATAGTATCGCATATGATATGATGACGATAATGAAGGACTTTGTATAGATTTATAAAACTCCTTTGGAAATTGTGCTCAGGATAAAAATTGCTTTCAACGGGAGAGAAAAAATTGTACAAGAGTCAAGCATAGTTTAATTTAATGGCTTTCTAAGGTAGTGAATTTAGATGGGTCATGTTTATACTGTAATGAGAGAGGAAGATTCACTTAAAGAGTAATAAAATTCCGCCTTGTCGACGACAATGATGACGATGACGACTCATGCAGATTCCCTTTACATTACGAATACCATTTTTCCATACCTCATCTAATAGCCTCATATATCGTGCCATAATGCTTTGTGGTACAAATTCCGCGTAAAAATCCAAACACTGTCTTTAATGTACGAAAATTCTTATTGTGGCTAACGCAGTATGTCACTTTCTTTGAATTATATATTCTAAGCTTATCCAAAAACTTTGACTATTTTACCAACAAACAATGCACATTCCCTGAACGGTTCTCCGCTTTTGTCCACACAATGCAAATACCTCATAGCAATAGAGAAAATGGGCATAAAACCATTTGCATATTTTTCTTTTTCTTCTCAACCGTCTTTTGTTCATTCCATAAAATCGTTTCGGGATGAGCTTGTTAGCCACTGATTAAAAATCAAACAAAAAAGCCATTGACTTTAACGTTCCAACGGCACTATGGGTTTTTCTTAAAGATAAAAGACTACAGATAACAAGGACTCATTCGTGGGGGTACAATTTTTCAAGTAATGTACTAATAAAGTGTACAACCTCGTTGACAACAGTTTTCAATGTTTTCTCTCTCCTTGTGTCGACATCCTTGCTATTTTGCGGTGGGTTTTCAAAATCAGTAGCAATCTTTCAACCTCTTTACACTCACCTGATGTGCTGCACCTAAATATGCTTGAAGCTATTTCAACTGCCCCAGCCCTTTTGTCTTTGTCCGAATATCTACAAGATCGAAATAAGACAAAATAAAAGTAGGTATTACATTCCCTATTTGAATTGACATAAAGACTATATCCCCATGCCGAGCTGATTTTGGCTGTCTGCCTACAACATCACCACTCTCTGCCGGTCACACTTGAATTAGTAGAAGAGAGCAAAGTGGCTCTATAAAAATGTGTGCAAATGCAGAGCACAAATTTTCATTGAGAGAGAAGCACACTCAAAGTTATATGCATAATTTCTCATTATGCAAGTTTAAATTGTCCTCACAGCGAGATACTTTTATGTGCTCCCTTTGCTCATCATTTTTCCTCCTTGTCCTCCATACATTTCATTTGAGACAGGAGAAGAAAAAAATTGAGAGCCCACCTCAACTCCCTATTTCAACTATAATATCCTCTTGTGAGAATCTCATCGGGCAGTAGTCATCCTAGAGCGGAGAGAAGAGAAGGACGGTTTTATTAGCGAAAGGGAAGAAGCGAAAAGACTACATGAATCTATCTCATCATCATGATCGTCATCCACCTCATGTGTGTGTCTATGTTGTGTAGAGCTTTTTTTACTGACAACGCTAGTTTACAAGCAGGAGGAAAATGTTATTTACATTTTTATCTCCCTCGCTGTCCACTAATGGCTTTAATATGTTAAATAGTTTGCAGTAAAATGTTTGCTGGTGCACCACCTCAATCATTCACATTATCATTTTAAAACTTTTTTCCTCTCTTTTCCTTCTCTCTCTTTTCTTCACTATTTTACAAGCATGCAGCACGCAACCTGTAATGATATCTGGGGATGCGTACACATATCTCGGAGAAAAATAAGTATATTTGATAGTCTCGTCTGTGGCACAGCTACTGCTTTGAAAATTACGATGATAATATTGTCGGCTGTATACACACATTCACATTTTATCCTCTCCTCTCATTCCCCATTATCAACATCACACACACACACACAAACAAAATTACAAAAGAGCCTTATACGAATTCCGAGATAAGGACTAACGAAGGAATATAATGGGGGATTGCGGTGATGTGTAAGTTTTTGGTGAGATGCTTTCACGATTATTCAATAATACAATTATTGCAGGGAATAGTATTCGTTTCTCTGTGTGTGCATACCAAATACCAAGTCGTCAACATTTTTTTAGGGTGCTGTGATCTTCTCTTCACGTTACCGCTTTTATCGTTAAATACATGTATGCATTGCTTATAGGATGAATGTTGCCGTTGCGAATCATTGTCATTGTCACACAGGGATTCTCTTTGGGAAGATAAAGATTAGCTAGAGAGATAACCACTAGAGCACGTCTCTCTCTACAAAGGTATTCACACAAAGGAGAAGATTAGAACAAAAGAAGGATGAGTGAAGATGAAAAGGAGGCGAGTGTGTGTTGTCTTTTCGAGAAGATGTCGAATGGCTTCAACGTAGAAATGTCAATTTATACAAGAGTAATCGCTTCCATGGGATTGCATATGAAATTTACGACTGAGATTTTTGTTAAACATTTTTTTCTCTCGGTAGTTGAGCGAAAAAAATCATCGATATTCAATATGATAATGTTGGAGTTGATCCTGTTTCAATGTTTAATGTTGGTGGCTGATAGTGACGTAGACTGTTTTATAAGGATGTCAGAGATGAGATTGGTAGTAAAATAGCTTCGTGCAAGGTCATCAAAATTTTTGCAGTAGCAAAATCGATGTAATAAATCAAGTCATATTTTTGCGTAGTTTCTAATTGGTTCGGTGAAGACAATTGTAAACTAGTGCAAACAGCCTTGTAGCTAGTTTTGTAATGGGGTAGTTTGCAATGTTCTGGAATGTGATAGGAAAAGAGCTGATTTTTAGTTTTTAAGTTATAACATTCTTTTCAATCAAGAACGCAGACTTTCGTAATTGAGGATGTGCTGACTATAGCAAATACAAATTAAGGCACGTCTTTTAAACTTAAAGTTTGCAAAATAAAATATCTTATAGATAAGTATAATTAAGAAAAGGGTCATAAATGCAATTCAGCGCATGTCTCGTCTCCTCGTGCCAGCGCAGCGTATCCCGATCACTGTTCCCTGTATTCGATCGATTTGTATTTGAAAAATACTTAACTGCTTGTTTTCCTTTTGAAAATTGTAAGTCTGCAAACTCTAGGCATATGAAAAACTTGAAATGTTTTAAAAATCCAATGGTGGTCAATATTACTATGAGCTTGCAAATATCCTTATCATTCATGAAATTCCGTTCATAACGTAAACAAATTAAAAATCTTCGTAGTAAGCCTGATTTATAATTTGCCGTGTTGTAATTTGCTCTTCATTGATTGAAGTGATGAGCAATCGACAAAACCAACTCTTGTCTTGCTCTAAGCTTTGCCATAAACCTTTCGTAGTTTTCCTAGAAAAATGAAGGAAGAAGGATTTTCATATGTTGTAATTGTGGTTTGTTGCTTTGTGTCACCAACACAAGGTAAACTTCAAAGTGATCGAAGTACATAGAGTAATGCAAAAAGGTTTTCGAAAGGCTTCATTTGAAATTTTGTTTTTATTAAACACTTCCACCACAGGTGATGCTGCCCAAGACCAACTCTCTGTTTGGAAACTTACGCATTCCACCCCAGAACGAGCTTGTGATTTCAACGGTCTCACATTTCCAAGTTTGACAGCATCAATTGCCGTAAGCACCGATCAAATAGAAGTTTTAAATATTAGAGATCCTATGCTGTTTGTAGATTTAAACAGGTATAGCTATAGCTTTTTATAAAACGTTTGCTAAGACTTTCTGAAACATACGTTGCAAGGTTGTTTCGTTTCTGATCCCACTTTAATCAGGTCTCGGAAACGTAACCCTCAAACCCACCTGAAAGACCCAACCATGAAGTGGGATTTCATTCAACAGAGACCGGAAACTATTCATCACATGATAAAACTTCTCTCGGATATTGGCTCTCCAGAAAGTCTTCGTATGATAAATGGCTCAGTATGTCTATTATATTTTTTTAAACCTCGTATTTGATATCTGTACTACTACTTATATTACACCTTTTAAATATTTTAAGGGCATCCACACATTTCAACTAGTGAACGCTGCTGGGGAAGCAAACTTTGCAAAAATTCACTTCGTTTCCCATCAACCATTCCAGTTGATGTCGAATGCGAGAGCAACTGAGCTTGCTGGAAGCAGCCCCAATCACTACCACCGCGATCTTTACAACGCAATTGTGGGGAGAAACTTTCCCAAGTGGACCATGGCAATTCAGATTATGAGACCAGATCAAGTTCCTCAATACCGCAGTATACAACTTGACGTTACCAAAAACTGGCCATTGGAAGATTTCCCTTTGATTCCAGTTGGAATCCTAGAATTGAACAGGAGTCCTATTGATTTCTTTTCGGACGCTGAACAGTCTGCTTTCAGCCCAGGAAACTTGGTTCCAGGAATTGAGCCCAGTCAAGATCGTGTACTACAAGCGAGAATGTTTGCCTACCCTGACGCCCAAAGGTACCGACTCGGAGCAAATTATAACCAGCTCCCAATCAATCGACCTCTTGTCAAGGTTGCTAATTACGAGAGGGATGGATTAATGTGCTTCGGTTCGAATGGAGATGGTGGTCCAAACTTTATTCCCGAATAGTTTCAACGGACCTGTGCCAGATCCTTCAGCAAATCATAAGCCATTCTCAGTGTCTGGAGCAGTCGACCGGTATGACGCCAAAGATGACGATAATTTCTCTCAGGTTAGGGTTTTCATCGAGAAGGACATAGGAGCAGAAGAACGGGACCGTCTAGTTCAAAATGTGGCAACCGATTTGAAAAAAGTTGATGCTAACATTAGGAACCTTGTATTCAAAAATGCTCTACGCCCAATAAGCAATCCAATTTGCTGATGCAGTTTACCGTGCACTACAGATTATACTATTGGAGCCTGATACAATAGTTGTTGAACGATCGTAGATCTGTACTCTTAATAATGGTAAGACCGGAAGTTGATTCTCTTTCGTATGACAATACGTATTTTTTTCGTGTTTTTTAATCATAAAATTGTAATGTGGCATATTGACAAATGCACACAGAACTTCTATCAAATTAACCGTTTTTATTAACAACTTTTTACAATTAAGACTATCACTCTTGCTATTATGTACTTTTATTAAAAGGTTTACCAAATGTATAAATAAATAATACCGTTACTCTTAACAGAACAACTAAGTAGTATCATACCCCCTTCATTTTTCGTGTTCACCCATATTCCCGTCAATTTAATGTTACGCCTCGACACTCAAGTTGCATCCCTCATTGTTCTAATCTGTTCAAGGTTGACACTCAAAGGAACACCTGCTCCTGCATAATAAAATCTTTCGGTCGCACATTTACGATGTTTAATGTCAATCACTCGATAACCCATTTATTCATTCGTGTATCCATATTCTCCAACTATTTTTTTATTGCTTTTCGGAATAATTTTATCCATAACTATTACAATACAGATTAACTTCTCGCTAGCGAATACTTATATCAAATGTCATTGCCATATCTATAACTATACACATACCTAAAAAAAGATGATTTGTTTTGAAAAGTCTCATTTTTATAGGAAATCATTTTATGCATGATTTTGTCAATTCCAAGATTAAATGGGTTTTCCTATTTTCATAAAAAAACAAACAGATTGCTTCTCAGCTCATGAGTGAATGAACGCAAAAAAGATGATAGGATAATTAATAATTTCGCACATCCGTCCTACACCCTTTTGACTTACATGACTTAAATGTTCCTTTTTGGCAAGAGGCGATAACACTCGTGTGTATAAATAAGACAACCTTGAAAATTGATGTAGCTTATAAAACATGAGCTATAGCGCATGGCTAACGCGTTCAACTCTTGTAAAGCGTGAAGTTGTGTACCATTTTTAATTAACAACAAATCCCCACACGTACAATAAACAGTAATCTTGTTTAAGATCAAGGAATAGTGTAAACCAACTGACATCTTAATCTACTATATAAATAAACACTTAGAAGATAACATTGAGCACAAGTAACAATCACAGGCGGAGGAGATTCTTATAAGTAATAAATAAAAATGAAAACTGTATGCAAAACCATGTAGTTGAGCATCTAGTCAGCTAATTTTCAGTAGAATTGATGAGTAGGTGCATAAAAGTTTTGTGCATTCATCTCATCCAGGAGCACTCCCTAATCCTAGGCTAATCGTAATATTAGTAATTACGTCGGGTGTGGTGCATCTATGTATCTTTATGTGAGTTTGAGCTATTTACGCTTCTCTCTATAATATGCCATTGTTTAAAGGTGAAATATGCACTGATTATCTGAGCGTTGTAAGTTTACTCACATACATATATATTCCTCTAGCATATTACCTTTTGTCTTTATATTCTTATGACTTCTGTCTACACAGCGCTTATATTCTTATGACTTCTGTCTACACAGCGCTTTATATTCTTATGACTTCTGTCTGCATATCGTTTATTGTCCTTTAAGTCGTAAACGAAAATATTGATATGGTTTAAGGTGTTTTTAGGCGAAAAAAGGCAATGTTATGTTATGTTTTACAACTACTTATTGTAATGAGAATGACTATGCATGAGGAGTCTCATTTACGAACAGAGTTTAATATTCCTAGGTATCGTTTTTAGTCTCATTATATCAATTTTTACGATTCCGCCGAGGATAAGAGTGCGTATATAATTTTGATGGATAAAGGATAAATACAGCACGTCTATTCAAATGTAGCTTTCGACCATTTCAATATATACCACAGGAAAACGAGACCTTTGTTCACATTTAAATATGTTTGCAAT
>JAHZNA010000004.1:0-34625 GCA_027743935.1 Sinodicranocentrus sp. ZH6
AAAAAGAACAACTCGAATACACATGTCGACATTCACATTCCATACATGAAACATATATTACAAATTACATATGCCCTGAGCGGGCAACCAAAAACGTTTTCTACAGTTTTTGTGTTCAGTTGAGTTTGTAGCCTGGAATATGGCGATCATTTTGTGTATGGTGTTTATTTAAATTCCTTCTTCCTGGAAATGCTGGACAGTTTTTAATTTAGAAAATTTGACGAATTTTGAGTGTGGGAAATTACCCATTTGAACAACGCTTGGTTAGATGCTCGCCTCATCGTTTCGAATCATCAAATTCAAAATGAAAAAACGTCAAAGGATACCTGGACCATCCTACATCTAAATCCGAAAACTTTTTTGGATTTCATTATCGCTACACCGTTTTATATCCGATCTTGTTTTGTCTTTTTGTACCTAAAGTATGCTTTAGTTATGGTAAAGATAGGGAGCACTGTTTGTGTTTGTGTAGACAGTTGGACATTTGTGTGTCTTAAAAATTATTGTTTATATGTTTTAATATTAACATTTCTTTTGAGGCAATTGGAGTTTGCACTTGCTCCTTTGTTATAATTTAAAATCATGTAGGATTTTTAAATATTTACTATATCTACTTGACAATTCGTGGGGTCACTAAAATGCTATTGTTAAAAATATGGAAGTGGTGAAATATTTATAGCGCTCTATAATTTCGAAATTGAGCTTGAATGAGGTTTTTGATGACGCTACTGGAATAAATTACATGCACATGCACCTCAAACCAAAGTGCGAGTGTAGAGAATGAATTTTGGAGATGATTATTAGATTTAATGATTGGTGGGAATTGTATGAGCTATAAACATCTTGCATTACACGTTTCCATGTTAAGCCCATTCTCGGAGAAAAAAGAAGAGTTACTAAATTGTAAGCATAACTTATTATTTGAAATTTTGTGTATCTTTTGTGGGCATAAAAGGTAAAATTCAGGATAGGATAGAATAACTTTTATCAGTGAGGTTAAAAAATGTCCTTAGGAATCTTAAACTTTTATCTGAGTAAAAACTGCCAAATGTAATACTTCTGTTACTCTTCATAGGCATAAAAGGTAAAATTCAGGATAGGATAGAATAACTTTTATCAGTGAGGTTAAAAAATGTCCTTAGGAATCTTAAACTTTTATCTGAGTAAAAACTGCCAAATGTAATACTTCCGTTACTCTTCATCACTAATTATTCATCTCAAGATTTATGAATGTATGAATCTCCCGAAAATATATAGGAAACTTAAAAGCGTTCTTGTAGCTTCGAAGACAAAATGTGTTTGTTGCATTTTCCTATTGATACTTGCAAACTTGTTACTTTGTTGGAAAATCTACTATCATCCGTACTTACACCCTTGCTGGTTTAGCTTCAATCAAATTCAACCTTTACCCCACTGACACCACATTTCAATACATTAGAAATTGCTCGTGTGAGAGAAAGTTCTTGTATCCACCCTATCCTAACGCTTCAACATCAAGGAATCTTTCCACATGCAGTGATGAAGGTTCATTCTATGGTCGGCAGCAAAACGTCATCTCGTACTCCCTTTACTATCCACCATATATATTAAAAAACCAAACTTCGGAAGAGTACCAGTATCTTCACTCTTATTTCCTTCAAGGGATCCGCTTAAACCTTCAGCAGATAAGAAAGAACCTTCCAAGTTTTGTTATGCGGATTTACACAGATGTGCTGTTGGAATCAAGTTCTGAATATTGTTCCATTGTTTGCCAAAATACGGATTTGTTCTGGTGCAACATTGAACTCACTCCAAGTCATGGGAATTTATCCAACCTGACCTTTTCGGCTTGGCGCTTCCTCCCCCTTGGTGACCCTACGGTGGACAACTTTCAAAGTCGTGACTTGGACTCGGTTTTGAGTAAAAGGGACATTTCTGTTATGAATGACTGGCTACAGCGAGATGATAAAGGAATCGTTGTAATGAGAGATAGCAGAGTCCACAACGTAGAGATGTTGGCGGGCTTATGGGGTGCAAGGAATTCTAAATTGGGATTTAAGAAAGCCAAACAACTTCAATCAGAATTTATATCAATGATTGATCCTGACACTAAAGCTATGAAAACAATTGATCAACCAATGTTGCGGAAAGTGGTCTTTGTACCTCACAATAAGTCAATTGCCGCTTACGACAGTTATAGCTGTAAATATTGGCGAAACTTCACGGAAGTTAGGCCATTTCCAACCAAGCGGAAAGATTTTGGTGACTTTGTTGGGAATCCAAGTTTGAATGAAACCCCATATAGTTTTAAACCTTGTCCGGTAGAATGTCGACCTTTTTATGGCCAGGATTGGGAGTACTGTTAGCATTTTTCGAGGCAGAATGATGAGTGTGTAATTTAAAAACATCTTAAAAAATAATTGTTTCTAGTTGTTGTACCAATAAATATTTACTTTGAGAGAATCGGAGTTGCATTTTCTTTTAGATTAGTAAATCATGCAGTAATATGCATCGAACACAACAAAGCTAAATAAAAAAATCTATTTTGTATTTTATTTTTAATCTATAACATCCTTAAGAAAATGTCATTTACAGTAGTGAAAAGTCCACATCATTCTCGTCCGTCCCTCTCCTAAAAACGATCAACCCTGCGTCATCATCTCCATCGACCTCATCCCCTCCCTCAAGAAAGTTTTCTAAATCGCTTCCTTCAAACTCATATGAATATCCTTCAAAATCCTCGTCCTCGTATTCAAACTCGTTCCCTTGTGTATTTTCTTCTTGCACGCTACCTCTTCCTTCTTCATGTTCTAGTTCTTCAGTTATATTGCTAAAATTGCTAAGACTGCCTTCCGGTAAGATAATGTCGAACCTTTGCGTGGGATCAAAAACCCCTTTTGTGGCTGCGTACAGGTATCTCATCCATTTCTGATTGATTGGCAATGGTCTCCCTTTCAAATCTACTAAATATTTGGGAACCCCGTCGGCATCCACGGAGACTCTGACAGCTTCCAGGAATGCATCCAATTCTTCAACAGAAGAGGACCAATCTTTTGAAGAGTTTTTAACAAGATGACCATGTTCGTTGTATCGATATCCTAAAGCAAATAGCTTATCTTTCATTTTCAAAATGAGCGCCTTTGTATCATCTCGGATTTCGATAAGATCCCTAAGATTTTTTATGTGGGTGGAAGTCGGAAGCAAGTACTTTGCGTCGACCATATTGCTTCTGAAGTAGTCCAGCTCGAGATCGAGCAAGGCGTGGTTTATCATTTCTGTGTTTTAACGAGAATATTTTATAAATTCCTAGAAAAAAATGCATATTTTCACAAAGGAACTCAAAGAACTAGTTACCATCGAGGAGTCGTTTGGAGTCATTAATTCTGCTCATTCTAGTCCTAACACTCATGCTCAACTCGCTTGCCAATACAGTCTGGATTCCAAATAGGTCTTCATTCACCATGAACCCTTCTGTCCTCAATGAGTCGAGCACTTTAGAGCGGATATTATAAATATGGCTTGTGGCAAACCAAACAGCTCCTATAGACTCTTCGCTAGATACTTCTCTCAGTGTTTCCATCCTTATCACCTCGTGTTCAGTGGAATACGCCTCATTCCGGTATTTTTCTTGCATATATCTGAAAGTCATTGTCCGTTGCAAGGTTGCCAATCGTTCGGCATATTTGGCGGTCAAATTTTCCATATCTTTTATTGACATTTCATCCTCAACATCTTGTATACTTTGAGCTATCGTCATTTTCGCTATTTGCTTCGCCACAGGCTCAGCTTGTACTTTGAATGGGCTAATTTTGAAAGACGTGACTTGTGAAGTTTTTTCATCTAAGTTGCAACAAGGGATACGGAAGAATCTGTTAGGTTTTTTGCTAAACATGTGGGGTTCCTCTTTAGGAAAATCTTTCGTTTGAGAAAGGTTATCTTTGAAAAAGCCTTTCATGTCAATGTCCAGCCTGAACGGTTCTGTTTGTGTGCAAGTATCCTCGAGAGTGATCTTTCTGGAATCCATGGTGGCTTCGGATTCGGCTTCTTTCAACATTTTTGACGGCACGTTGTCCTTTTTTCCGTGGATAAATCTTTTTGGGAAGGGGGGCGACTCTGTAATTTCCCCTTGCTTTAATCTTCTCATAACTTCACTCACGTATATTGTCACATCTTGGATCTCCTCTAAGCGCATATCTTCTATGTTTCTCTGGATCGGACAGAATTCCCCAAGTTCTGTTTTGCAGTCGTGTTCCACCGGATCTAAAACTTGACGGTGAAGTGGGCATCTCTCCGTGTACGACTTTTGGCAGTGGTTACAATGGTTTACGTAACAAATGCAGGTTTTATTTTCTAAAGCGTCTCGTCCAAAGGGCAAATTGGCGCCGACTTTGAATTGATAATGGCGACTGAGGCTTTTGAGCCGAAGTCCTGTTCGTTTTTGGAGATCCGCTCTTTCTTCACTAGAAAGGGACCAGGGGTCCTGATAAATGGCTTTTTCACAGTAGGTTCGATCCTTATGACGGGGGTTCCATTTTGGCATGAAATTCGGCGGTGGGAAACCAGCTGCTTTGTGAACTCCATTGGAGAAAAGTTTTTCTCTTACTAAAAGATCACAAGTTTCTTCCGCTGGGGATTTTTTCGAGTTTCTTTTCCCTTTCACCGATGACCGTCTCGGAGGACGTGGGGCTCGGGAAGACATTTCGCGGAGTCTTTTGTCAAACATTGTATTGGCATCTTGGCGGTCTACACATTTCACAATGAATCTCTTTGCCGGCTTCCCTTTTTCGGATGGTAGTGAGCTTCGAGAAGACTGTGGTCGGAGGTCCACTTGGAATGGGGTGCTTCGATATTGGAATAAAGTCGGACCCATCTTTTTATGGAGAAGGGTGACATTGTGACGTTCCTGTACTGATGTCATGATCCTGTATGTTTTAGAATCAGCTCAATAAGTGATGAGAAAAGTTAAGAAGAAGTAAATTTTCAGTGCCTATTTTTTTCGCAAACTGCAAAAGTAAATCTAGCCCGTGATCCAAGTTAATCTTTTATTCCTTTAAAAGGCCAAACGGATGATTGCAAAATAAGTTTCCAGTTTCCACAGCATATTTTAGGAATCTTGATATAAAGTATGGGTTTGGCCTTGAGGCTTGCTAGCGCTGTATTTTTATGCAGAAATGTGGCGTGAGATGTGACCATGTTCGCATTTTACACCATTTGCACCTGGCTTGTTGTAAAATAATTGATGTAATAAAATGTTATTCCTCGTAATGATGATGTGAGTTGTTCAGTAGACGAGATGAAATTCATGATATATGCAGTTGTGTTCCTTCCATATGAGTCATTAGTCATTCTACACAAGACACGAGTCATTGCAACTGCATCCGATCCGCATAAGGAACGTGATGTGATGTGAAGCTATTGATCCATTAGCAAATGAGTATAGCATGTAAACTCACGTTAAAGTCAGCTGGCTTCTTTCCTTCTCATTAGTTCATTCATGTGTCTAGGATAGTTATTAAGAGGTACAATTGCACATTATCACGATATAATTATCAATGTTGCATGTTTCAGCCAAAGAGTGACCTTCAATCCAAGTCGTTGACCATTACTGACTTGTAGGAAATTCATAATTTGTATAATTGTGGACATCATCGTCGTGTGCACGCAAGCTCAGATATCTGTTCGCAATTTTTAAGCTAAAGAGTTTACTAAAATTTACTAAAAATATGAATAAGTCTATTTTCGGAGTTTATTGTGTTGGTCTCATTCTTCTCATCCAGGGTAATATAATGTTTTGATTTGATTTTTGAGCAATGTTTTTATTATTTTTTAGTATAGAATTATTAAACTTGTATATATTATATTATTCCAGTAATTGTTCCATGTCAATCTCAAAAAAGAGAACACTATATTGACCCCCATCCCGGATGCCCACAGGACGATAATGCGTGTAAGCAGTCGTGCATTAAGGAAACTGGTTGGGAACCTTCTCGTACGAGGGGACGCTGCCTCCGAGGAAATCCCGACACGGAGGATACGTGTCATTGTAAATTCGCCGTGGCATTAGTCGGACGATAACAAGATATAAAAATGTTAAGAAATCATTGATTTGATACGATTACGAATCTCTCTGTATGTATGATTTTTTTGTCACTGTTGATTAAAGACTGGGTGATCTGCCCCGATTATTTGTAACTTGTAGTTGTCGGATGTGAACTAGACTTTTACGTCAAGGGAGCGAATTTCCTGAGCGCAAGTAATATAAAACCTATCTGGAAAATTTAAATATACAAAACAATTTGAAAAATACTAAAAACGTTTAACATTTGCAATTTGCAATTTATGTGAAGCAACTTGTGTGGGAAAATATGCATCTCTGTTCAACTTAAATCTGCTAATACAAAAAAAACTTATCTCATGATATCAGTGAATCAACTCAGGTTTAATTTCATTACTCATACTCATTAGTAATCAATATAATCATCTCGAAACGAACATTTTCAGCAAATATATTCCTCCAGTCAAATATTTGCATACGTTGTTTTGCATTCACAGTACAGTTTTGCAAATAAGTACAAGTCTTGCATAAAGTATTTTTCCAGAGATTTTCTAATCAAGAGTTGAATATGAAGCCTACCGCCTACCATTTTATTATACCAATCCGACCATCCATTACTCCCAGCTCACCCGCATTACAGGAGTTATCGACTTTTTGGATTCATTTGGGAATTTATCTAATCAACTAAGGGCTGCAACACATATCAGAGGAAACGCCCTTCTGAACTAATATTGTCTAATTGAAATAGAGTCTGTGGATAATTTCCCTCTGAGTTTCTTTTTGAACAGAATTTCTCGTCAACCTAGTGGCATAAAATATGCTGTACTTTCTACCTCCCTTCATATTTGCAAATAAGAATGAAATTATGTACGCGGATATTTCCTCCCTGTGGTTTTAGTTTACCATAGTATTAATGAATTCCTGGAAGGTTGCCTCCACTCTTCTGTCTCTCGAGTACAAAGCAAAATGTAAACATTGCTGACATTCTTGGAACATGAGATACTGCTAAAATTCCCGTAAAACGTGAAGGCCGGTAGCCCATATACCGTGTTTGAATTGGATTTCACCAGTTGTCCTAATATTTTCCACTCCATGGTCATAATCTCAACTGGGCGCTTGCATTGCACTTATACTCATCGAATATTACATTAAGAGGGAAGAAACACCACACAATTTTGAAGGCATCACACAAAGGGGAAAAATACAAAGCAGCTGTCCTCCATGTTGCACACGAACGAGGGGATATAAAAACGCCAAAGTGGCAATTGAGTTTGCAATAAAAATCTAATAACTTTTCCTCTATAGTTTTTATCTATTTATGAGTTACGACTGTAGGACGGAATGGATATTGATGACTTCAATAAAATAAATGTAATAATTTTCCACATCTCTCAAACGTGGTATTTACTCTCCTTGTACGAAATTTTTACACGTGTTATGTCATAAACTAAATTTCTGAGGGATTCACCTCATAATGGAGTGTTATAATACTTCAGACGCGTAAGTACGACCTCCGAAAAAAAAAACCTTTGAAGGCTGTGTCAATATTTATTTTCCCTATTTAAAATCACAAGGCAAAATAACTTTTCGTTTAAGACTTCTCTTATTTTACAAGTTTTCCAGCCAACATGACAAATTAACTAAAGTACTAAAAATTATTAATTATGACTTTATTACACACACAAGTACTTTTGATAAGCTCATATTTTGATTTTTCACAGGATATGATCTAATTAAGAAAAAAACCTCATACACCTTTAGCAAATTAGCATAGTACACACTGCGGATAAAATGTTTTACATTCATCAAATGATTATACCCTATTTCCCCCTTGATCTTTACTCTCAATATGCTAATTATAATACGAAATATTCCCTTAAGGATAAAGCAATCATACGATATACATACGTGTATACCTTTCATAAAGAGGATGCCTCCTTAAAGAAAATATAGGATAACATTTCTCGTTATTCATTCTACGTAAAACAACTTTTCTACAAGTGCTCCTCTTTCTTTACCCACAAAACAATTGAGTGTGCAAGTCGACAAAATTATACTTTTCCCTACAAACGAACCGCCCATTCCCAACAGCAATTCAGAAGCCTTTCACTTCTCATGCAAATAGGGAATCAGCCCAGCTTATGCTTTTTAAAGGGTTATAACCATTACCATTAGTTTCCGCGAGCTCATTAATTATCTACAAAACAAAAGGCTCCAACTCCACCAACTATTTCCCAGCTTCCCATTTTCCTCATTAAAATCCTTATTATCTCCTTCGCCACTTCTTCAATCCAAAGTCATGAAAGTGTCGTGTTAGCTCTTGGAAAATATTTCTCTTTCAAACTCTCCATATCTTTACATTGGAGAAAAATTCACGCCTAGATTAAGAGCTGACAAGAGCAGGAAGATAACGGAAGCAGAGTTCCTCGTCTTGACTGGAGAACGCACGTTCCAGCTAAAACTTTCATCCCAGACGGTTCCCTTCAACTTGGGACTAATAGTTTGTTTTCCAGGACGGATAAAAACTTTCATGCATTTTCCTTCCCCTGTCCACTGTTGACAATCCATTCCAACAAGTAGCCGGGCAAGTTTTATTCCCTTTGGCATTTCCGGGAATTACTTTAGGAAAAAAATAAAGTAGAAAGAGGAGGCAGGCATATATTGAAACAAGTTTAACAGGAGCGTTGTCAGGATTTATTAAATTTCCTAAAAACATCCGTCCCAACGGAAGATGTAACGATTTTGTCTTCTTCTATGAACAAACGGAAACTTGAGAAAAATACATGGAATTCTTTTTTGACTGAAGAATGCAGCTCAAGATAGGTTTTGTAGGGATCTAGCTAGAGTCTCAATTGCACTACCACACGCAGCGTCTGTCGATGTCGACTCCTCTGGAATACCTCATACTTATTTCACAATGCTTATGCGTTCGGAGTTCCCAGCATCAGATCTTTTCCACAATCCAACTTGCCCACCAAAGTATTGGGCAAAATGTTCCATGCAACTCAGCCCATCCGGGTAATTTTGATGAAAGCACAAGACCAGGCAGAATTCTTCTTTAGTGAGTGGCTTGCACTCTTTCCGTCAACACGAAAAGTACACAACACAGCTTTATTTCTTGTCCGTGGTTTCCACTGTTTTGGAAACACATTCCAAAGAGAGAGAGAGAGAGAAAAAATCTTTTTTAAAACTTAAGTGCTTTTTGGTGCTCACACAGAGTGTACTTTCCTCTGGGTGATTATCTCACTCTGAAAATTAAGTGCATGTGGTAGATCCCTTCTATTCAATAATGTAGCAACATTAGTTGGAACATTTTGAAGAACATTTGTTACGTCCAGAATGTCATTTCTACCACCGCCATTGTCAGTACGGGTGTGTGCATTCCCTTCCAGTGGGTAGCTTTCCCAGGAGGGAGCTAAAGAAGACTTTTTCTTCTTCTATTGCATCGGAAATTCTATCGGGTAAAGTGACAAACAGAAAAAAATATGAGGGAAAATTAGTGTATATTTGTACACATCACTTCTGTCCTGGAATACTAATGACTGGACCCCATTCAATCAATCAATTGTGGGTGTCTGTGGGTGGTCGTTCGGTTCAAAACATTTGCTTTTCATTGAGCCCAAATTAGATCACTCGCATATTGCTTTAGGGTCAGGAAAGACCCTGTGCAAAAACGTGTTTGTACATTCAAGAGATTAATTGGAACAAGGGAGGATAAAACACCCTCATAAAAATTTAGTCCTCGTGGAAATAATTTTTACATCTGGATTTTATTATTACGAGTGTGGTAAAATCGACATCGTAAAAAGATTCCTTGTGGAGGAAAATAAGTGATAGAAATGATGACTAGAAAGTGTCACAGTTTTCTTTTATGGGGGAAAAGGACAAACATGAGATTGTAATGTAAATGTTAGACTATTTAATGACAACGTCTCTCGGGAGGAAAACTGAAGTAGTCGAGGAAAATACTTTGGAGGAGAGAAACTAGGAATTAAACTTGTCTCGTAAAATTCTCAGCGTCTAATTAAAAACTATCAGTGAGGGTTCCCTTGAGTGGAGGAAATTTCCATAACTATTTTTCGAATAAGATCTTGAGACTCCTTTTCTTGTAAATCATCATGGCTCTCCCGATGGAAAATTTGCTTCCTCAGAATCGTAAAATTTCTGTGAGTTTTGTAAGCGGTGTAGAGCCTTCCATGCTAGAGCCTTCACAGGCAAATGCGATAAGACTTGATCCTGCATTGAAATGCCTTCAACAGAGGATCCTCCGATTGCAAGTTTCTCAAGTAAGTGATTTTTTTCTTGAAAAATTAATTGGCAAGATTTCAAAAGGCAAGATAACCACATTTTGAACAAACTTCGTAGAAAATAAACTTCAAAATTTCATGAGCATATACATTCATACTTTGATTTGATAAAACTTCTCCTGTAAATTACACAATCAGTATTACAAGACTGCATTGCACTATCTACAAAATGTTAGGAATAAGGTATAACTTAGTTGCTATCTAAATCCTTGACGTCTTTGAAATTCACATCATCAAAATATTTCCCATGACCGCACTCCCTCCTTATCTTATTTCTCCACATAAATTCCAAGCATCACTCCAAAAAACCTTTTTTATGCTATTGACATGATCATTATCTTCCCCAAAAAATCAATGAATTTTCCAGTCCATGCGGATAGACAACCACTTTCCACATAGGGAAACATCTTCCTCCAAAAAAATCCATCTTGTTAGTCTTCTACTTCTCTCAAATCCCTTTACAAAATACCACCCACAGTCAGCATGTAGCTTTATTACATACCCTTGCTACATCAGTTAAGCCTAAAAACGACATACTACAAATGCTGTAGTTTCAGCTTTTCAATATCTTTTCAAAGAATGCAATGGCACCAGGGCGGAAACAGCCTTAAGAAAAAAATCTACACGAGTAAAAGGATTGAGGAAGACTCCGGAAGAGAATAGCAGATCACATATGCTTATTATGATGAGGGTGATAACCATTTGAATGAGATGGAAATTTTACCAAGGATTTTTTATTATTACACTTTTCATCCCTCCTTTCATGTCTGTGTACAATATGTTCCTTTATGAAACTCTGCTGGAGGATGTAAAGTGTCAGTTTTCCATATGAAGGGATCACATTACAAGGGTAATATACTTGACTAAAAATATTAAATTTTATTCGAGGAAAAAGGTCTTTTCTCTTTTCTTTGAACATCTTTTATTTATTAAATTTCCTCTCGCTTTGTCTGCAGCATAAAAGGGTTTACAAAGGGTAAGAGGATTCATCAAAGAGTTTCACATAAAAGGATACGGAAACTTAGAATTTTTCATTTTAAAATGACAATTTTCACCATTTTCAAATTGTTGCGAAAAATGATCCCTTATTTTGCGCAATTTTTTCCATCCCACTTTTGTCCCTGAGGGCAGGTGCAAATCCCAGTTAAAGAGTTGGCATCTCTTGTAGCCTTGCATTCTGCACCGCCTTGGCAATACCCGTGATCCACAAAGTTGCATATGGATCCAACCCCGCCTACGCATTTTTGTTCGGTTTGGTTCCAAACATGGTAATCATTTTGGCATCCGCACTTCCCCTCTTGGGTACAAACCAATTGACCTAAACGATCGCAAATGGACTTTCCAGTGTCACATGGAAATCCATAAGCGATGTCACATTTTCCCTCAAAAGATTCTAAGTAGCCTTCGGGACATTTGCATTTTTGATGGGTGGGATCCAGAGGATCTTCTTGGCATTTTGCGTTGTCCGTGCAGGAAAATGAGGTTTTCTTATCTTGCGAAAGGCATGGACCATTGATAAGGCTGACACAGGCTTTTTTGTGGTCGTCAAAGTATTGGAAGGTGGAGTAGGGACAGGAACAAGTGGAGTCAAGACAGGCGAGTCCTGATTCAGGTTTACATTTGGATTTTGAATCTGCCTTGTACTCGCAGGCACTGCCGTGCAGGCCAGTTGTCTCAAGATAAATACCGTTAACGGATTTTTCAAACCTAAATTAAGACACCCATTAGCATAGATATCAGGTAAATAAAAATTCTGAGTTATAAAAACATTGGTGTGGTGTTACGAATAGTTATAATATAATACGTAACTTATGTTTTGTAATGGAAGTCTTACAATACAGCAAAGAAACACAGGACTGCAGCCAGCGTCATTTTTGTCCGAAAATAGACCATTTTACTAAAAATGAATTATTTGATTTGGAAAAATATCTAGTTAGGGATGCCAACGCTCGGGTAAGAAATCACAGTAATACAATACGATTTATCAGCGTTATGTGTCTCGTGCAATTTTTTCTGAAAATAAAAATAAGAATGGCTATGTGACATTTCTGCGTGATGCGTGACTAAATATGATTACATTTGACTATCGATTAGCAGAATTATTTGCTTTCAATATTGGATAAATAATTGAAACTTAAATTGGATTTGAAGAAATCATTGATTTTGATCATGACACACAACTTTATTGATTCAATTGTATTGCGTGGCTTGCGTGTGTGTATTGTAATAATAAATCATGTTATATACGTATACTTCAATCGACTGCACATTTGCAAACGCAATTTATACGCTAGTTTTCAAAAGCCAAAATGTTAGATTCAATTCGATGGAGTTTTACAACTTAAGCGAATAAAATTAATCTGAAATTGCTCTCTACAGGAAACCTAATTGTAAAACAAAAAAATAGTCAAATTCCAACCACAACTACCCATCCTCTGGCTCTTATTAAAAACTCATGGAGTTTTGCCAAAAGAGGAAATCCTCTTTTTCCAATCTTCCTCATCATCTGATCGATCCAATGCAGTAAGCCTCAAAAAGTAATACACATTACTATCTTTACCAGTCCATCTGGATAACCTTATACAAGCTGTACTCTACAATCCAAACAACTTTTCAAATTCGACCTTATCCGTCCACTAGAACTCTCCAAATCATGAAAGAGCCTGTTTCCATTTTTTATAGGAAAAAGGAAAAAACTTCTTTTTGCAAACCCTTTTTTTCTAGAGTATCAGAAAGAAGGTAAACAGGCAGCAACAAGCTTAGTTGGACTCAGTTCCGAGTTCCAATACCAAATTTTCTCTCCCATTTGCGAAATTAGGTATTTATAAAAGCCATCCTCAAGTAACCACAAGTGATGAACCTATAATTGAATTTCAAAAGGTCAAAGAAATTTCCACCCGGGTAAAATTCTTTCTCAAGAGGTGGGTATATCGGTGTATGTTGTCTCGTTATACACAAGAAAAGTCTGGATTTTACGGAATTTTTTTCAAGTATTTTTCAGAAATTACTTCATTTTGCTTTTTCATCGAGTTGTTTACATTTCGTGATCTCCAATGCATAAACAAGGGAACTCATGTAATCATGCAATTGATAGGAGGCGTTTGTGTGGAAGAGCGTGTACAAGATAAAAATTTCGACTGAGCCAAAACACGTACCACCAAAAATTTCTCGTCGCCTGTTTCACCCGAGACCTGTTTTAACAGACGTACGTCAAGTGGTGGATTTCAAAGGGGCTTACAATGAATTCTATGATGAAAGGGAAAACGTACGGAAGGGAATTTCTATACAAGTCTAAATAGATTTCATTACTAGTTCGTGTATCGAAACGTCGAAAGTTAGAATTGAACTGAAGGGATTTGTGAAATGACATGTATTGTTCTCTCCTTTTTTGGAAAAGAATGACAGCGTAAAAGGCTGTTGATGGTCAGTTGGTTTTATTAATGTTGCTTAAAAAGAGCATAATGGCTGGTTTGGAGCGTGTAGCCAAAAAATGGAGCTTTTATAAAAAATAATCAACGATGTATTCAGCAATATTAAATGGAATGAATAGAGCAACAGCTGGAGAAAAAAATGAGCTAGTTGTACCGTAAATTTTGAAATAGCGATCGGAGCATCATTAATCATCGATTTTGTTTTTCCTGAGCACTGGAATCCAATACGCATTTATATTTATTTTAAAAGGTCATGAACACATTGCATTTTTTTCAACTTGATAGCTTTGATCCATAGAACCGATCTTTTATTCGAGTTTTTACGGTATACAATGTTCATTTTATCTCATCTCAAAGGATCGTGTATCGATCGAACTTAATTCCCAGATTTAACAGCATCATGCAGTACATCTCATTGAGGAGAGAAAACAGCTTAAAAAATTCTCTGTCCTTATATTTTTCTTGAAGAATGGCAGCTGTTACCGCATTTTTCAGTGACCTTTCCAGCTTTCTTATAAAAAAAGTCTTTATATCTTGTTGTGTGGGTCAAGACAAGTGGAGAACTGCCTTAGTTTCAAATACAGCATTTTATATTCTACTCCATACACATTATAAATATCCCGAACATCATGGCGTAGCTCTACTTAAACATTGTTGAGAGCTTCTTCAACTTCGAAAATCCTTAAAGCCATCCAACCAGATGCGTTTCCACAGTTAAGTGCTTTCTACTCTGGAAATGGGGGAAAATCCTTTTAGCAAAATGCACCCTTCTCTCCTTTTACGACTCTCTTGTGATTTTTTTCTAGGTATATCCTACATAATTACCATGTCATATTCCACATTTTAAAAATCGATCTTCCCTTGTTTACTCTTATTTTTTCTCACAATATGGTATGCAGTTGTAAAGGGATAAATTCTTCAAAACAAACACCTTCTTCCACGTGCCCTAACTTTCGCCCTATTTTCCCTAGAATTTCCTCATCTTCTTTATCATTATCCTTAAGGAAAGATATTGCTCTCTTGTTCTTCTTCCTGATTTGTACATGATCTCAAAGAATAAAGAAAGAGAAAAGAAGATGTTATCCCTTTTTCCATCTGTCGTGGTAATGATCAAGATCCGCTTTGATTTTTTCAAGACTTTCTTATCATCCTCTACTTCCGCCTTCCACTCTCGTTAAAAGCCTTTTCATCCTTTTCCGCACAAATGGTTTGCTTTCTTCTTCTCTAATTATTTACAAGAAGTAGGGCTGGTGCTTATCATGAAGAGATTTTTTTCTTTTGTAAAGAAGTAAAAACCCTCTATCGTATAATTACAAAGGGGAAGAAAAGGTGGGGAAATTGTTGCGTACCACCTCAGGTGGAACAAAAATAGGGCTCTTACTTTTCCATCCCATAAAAAGGAAATGTTTCCATTACGTCGTGTTTTCCAGAGCAAATAACGGCTTAGGAAATGTTAACAATTTCCCAACACGAGAGAACGATGTAAAACGACAAAATCCCATATTGTACCTCTCGCTGTGTAACACGCATGGAGGTGTAGTTGTTTTGAAAAATCCTTCCATTATTCATCCACGTCAGAAAGATTTCCCAGTGTTACTTCGTGTGTGAATGATTCGGAAAATTGTAAATATTTATTTAGCCGAAAATAATACTCTTCGAGTTGGTATATGTGTGGGGTGGGATGCCTTGGTATGGTACAGCTGCACTTTTGGGAAATAAACGGAAATTACTTTCCAAGACGGAACCACGCTTTAGCGTACATGGAGCTTGGGATAGTATTCATTGCATTTTCGATGTGAGATGAGCACTACCAAATCATTTTACCTATTTTGCTTTCTATTGAAATCCATTAAAATTTTCGTATCAAGCTACTCTTCGCCGAAAGTTGTCTAAAAATACATTCAACCAAATAAACACATACAACCGTCTAGGAAAGGTAGCCGTTCAAGGTTTACTTCTGGATGGACCGATTTAGCTGATGACGAGTGAGATACTGCGGATTATAATACCATGTACCAATATACAATATTTCGTTCGAATCAGTCAAATAGTTTCAAAGACATTCACGAAATAAATACTAAAGCTACCGGTTTCTCAATTCGGGTAAACTGAATTTACGTTCAGACTTCACATTAATATCTATCTTATCTTATCGAATGACGTATCACATTATATATATTCTCGATAAATATTTTGAAATTGGGTGTATGGATTTGAGTCTCCAGAAATAGGTGGTATAGTCAATAGTTTAGAGTCTAAAGTCTAAGTCTACTATACCAGCATACCAATTTCCTGTGAATCGTAAATACGGACAAACAGACAAACACGATCGATGCATAAAGCTTACGTGAACTGCAACCTTAATAAACACGAGAATACGGAGAGTTTGGACAGCCCGCCCACCTACGACAAGCTTGGTCTGCCCAGTAAAAAAAATCTTACCCAAGGGTAAAGGGTGGGTGACGTCTGAAAAAAGAAAAATGAAGACAAATGGTGAGTGTTTGTAAAATGGACGATTGTTTTTCATCAGACAGACTTTTGACAGGTCTAAATAAATCCACTCAAAAATAAAACACTGATGGCAAGTCAATAGAAATAAGTCCTTGAAAATTTAGTTTAAAAAATTTCACCGTCTTTTAACAATCTTACAAACCAAAGTTTTTTCATGCAGACCACCCGTAGAAGAAAAATACTTTTCAGCAAAAACCAAATCTTCACTTTAGAATTCCCTATTTTTAGCAATTTTCCAACGAAGTGAAGTAAATTCTTGATCCGTCATCATTTCACGTACATTTCTTCAATTAAGTTACAGTTTATTCCAAAAACGCTTGAAAAGTACTTTATCTCGTATTCCCAGACTCGCTTCCATGTACAAAAGCTTGTTAATGAACAAAGCGTCACGAAAATTGGAAAAATGGCACAAAAGCCTGAGAAAAAAGCATAATATTCTTTTCGCACAAAGACGCTTGTAAATAAAAGAAGCATAGTGCAAATCACTCCTTGAGTAAGTTCTACTTGGAGTCTCCTTTGAAATAAGGTACGAAGGGTTGTTCAATATACTCCTTTCCAGAAAAAGGACAGTTATAGGAATGAAATACAACATTGGGAAAAAAATATAATGAAGTGAGCACAAAAAGGGAAATGATTACGTCCAATATTTCATATCCCCCTACGTGACTTGTCGGAAGGGGAAAAGATGAAAGAAAAGATAGAGGCAAAGAAAAAATATGCTGACTCTGTCAAACTGAAAAGAATGCTCAAGTTTCTCTCATTCGTCTTCAATTGGGAGAAAAGTATTTTTCTAGTTTGTTTTCGCCAATTTTTTTCTTCTTTTCATACAGTTTTGGTATTATTAGCTTACGAACAAACTATAACGGTGTAACAAAATAAGAGAGAGTTCTTCGTATTTTCTTTCTTTTTTCAAGAAAACTAAATAAGAGATAGGCATGGAATAACACGCACATCCACCTTTTACCTTTTTTGGGTATTGTGCGACTTTCTGAAAATGATTTTTTCTCCAAGTTCCAGGAAAAATACCCAAGGGAAAGAAGTTTTAGATGAATGTAGAGAATGGGGAAAGAATAAGAGATTGTTTTGTGAACAAGGGAATATCAGAATATAGGAATCTGAAGGGAAAATCCAGGCACGGTTTACTTTACACGCTTCATTGATCTCTAGAATGTTTACACATGCTTGAGAAGTATCATTTTTTGGCGAAAGAGCTTCCACCAGGTAGGTGCATAGTAGTATTCCATGAAATTTATCACGTTGGGTGGAACACACTCTAAATTTTTTTGCTAGGTACCCCACCTTCCACTGTGTAACCGCTTGATTTTTATGTTTTTTCTTGTAATAAAGGCAATAATGAAGATATCAAGTGGGGTTTACGGTCGCTGAGCTTGAAATGTGTTTTTGTTGTTCCAGCTTTTAACCCTTTACGAGTTTTGTGCATGCCTTTGGTTATTTTAAAAATAGGTTGTTCCACGAAGAGGATTAATTAAATGGGAAGTCTCTGTAATAAAGCTTTATCCACTAGAGAACCGATCTGATAGTAGTATCCGAGAAAATGGAAACTTCCCCACTAGTTCCCACACGTTCCCAAACTGTATAGCTAATAAATCTAAAGTAATGTGCGTTCCATCCCGTTCCCGTTTCTCTCAGATGGGTATAATTTTTTACTAAATTTACATCAACTAATGAATATGCAAAAAGATATGCGTTTCTAAGAACTTCCACTTATTCGCTGTTCCCCCTTCCAATTATCATAGCAGACTGTGAGGAGCAAGTCTCTCGAGCAATTTTCTCGAAATAAGCCAAGGCTAACATCAAACACACTCGTATTCAGACCACTACTGTCGATTTACATGTGAAATAAGGACAGTGAAAGAGAGAAAAAAGTTTCTTTGTGGTTTCCCATCCTTTCTCGAGAAAGCCTTTCCATTGACTTCTCTTCTCCAAGATTCCTTTCATTCCATTCCTTCTTGACTTTACATTTTCCAGCCACTCACTTCCCATCCTGGTTCGAGCTATTTGGAATGATGACGAATGTCTATGACAGAGATGAGATAATTGATGGGAATACAACATCCGTGTTGAAGGTCTTGTTCATAAATTACGTTGAGCAAATTGAAGGTCAAAGGGAAGGACACGGAAACACTAATATTTCACCCTGATTTAACTACCATTAGTCGAAAAACTAACCTTGGTAGAAATGAGGAAATAATCAGAAAGTGGAGTTTGAACAGTCATAATTTATGAATGAGTCCTTTCATGTCATATGGAATATACATAACATGTAGTCAGCGTCATTAGCAAAACTTCAAAGTTTATTCATATGACACGACTAGCCTTCTCCATTGAAAACGCATTTCCATGTAATACAAAATTCTCAAGATCCACACACGCTTTCTTCGAATTTTCTCCTACATTCCCATGATTGACTTAAACTGAAAAGACTTTTCTTGACGTTTTCTCGCTCTCGTTACATTCTTTAGTGTATTCTACCTATCTAACCAAGCCTTACAATATCATGTTATGCAACTTTTCCCCTTTATCCAAAATCAGATTTTGTCTCCAGCTGTCTGTAACATCATTTTCCAGTCACAAGAAATGAGATGCTCGAGTTGCTGCTACCCCTCCTTATGTAATTGTGGGAACAAGCTTGAATACCAATTTCCGTCTTCTCATTTTCCTGCGGATAATTCGATTTTCCTTGATAGCAAAGAATACCTACCTCTCACGGTCATTCACTTTTATCCTCAACCTAGAGCTTTCCAGAGATCTTTATAAAGGAATGAAATTAGAAGGAAATGTAGTTTTACGTGTATCATTTAAAAATCCCGCTTATCCCTTCCCATCCCATTTCCACATCACCGTTCCGTTCCAAACCGGATTTTCCTCAACTTTGAGAAAACCCTTCACATAAACCAATTAGCCTTTTGCCACAGCGGAAAATCATCAAAGGCAGGGGAAAAAGTTTCAAAATGTTAAAGCGGTCTTATTTTCCTTGAAAATAAAAGCGGCATTTATAAAAATATAAAAAGAATTTTGTTAAAATGAATGGAAAAAGGGGATTCCAACGAAAACTTTCTTCAGCTAATTCCTCCGCCAAACCAATTTGCCTACTGAATACATCAAAAGAGCGAGTTGGAATGAATTGAAAAAAGTTTTTTATGAGTGTTTTAAAACACTATGTGCTGCACGGAATCCTAAAAGGAAAAAAGTTTCCTGTCTATCCTTTCCATTTACGATCTAAACCTGGCAATTAGAAAGCTTTGAGGATGTAGGAAATAAAAAGGAACCTTAAACACACACACACAGATTATTTTGAAGGAAGCTGAGGAAAAAGGGTTTTTCACATGGATTTCCACAAGTCTAATTCATATGTAGCAACTGGAAGTTTGTTAATGAACTCGAGAAAAACCTGACATTCATGTCAGATTAGTGAGATTAGTCATAAACTCACGTCATTTTTTAGGAGAATGTGTACGAAATAGCCTTCTATGGTGGCAGGAATGACCGTGAGTGACATTTATGTGGAGACCTGCATCACCTTCTGTTTCCTCTGAATCCATTCCAACTTCTGAGAAATGAAAGATCCACATAAGGTTTTATGCATGAGAAAGCAAAAAAAATGTGATGGTATAAGAGCATGAAATTAAATGAGATGAAAAGTTCCACTTCCATTTTGTCTAGTCAGCATAAGCTCAAGCAAGCAAGCTCATTGGTTGTGATGAATATTCCTAAAAAAAATTAGCAACATGGGCAGTTTTTAAGATACAGAATAATATATCTTCGTAAGCAAGATACTTTTTAAATTCTAAACGTGTGCACAAAAGTTGACGTAAGCCTTAGTTGAAGGTTTTCTCTAAATGTGTGGGTTTTTTCATTTGTTTGATATTACCAGGTGGTGCTGGGTCTTACGCTAATGGTACTAAGTGCCGTGGCCATTATAGAAGACAGGGTAATCTTTGGACTTGGTTTTGGACTTGTTTCTGCCCTCATTGCTGTATTTTCTGCAGGTAAAAACTGAAAGATAATATGAGAAAAACTTTGAGTTGGTTTGTAGCTAAAAGGTTGTCAATGTTGCTTCATTTTATTGAGTTTGTGTAATGCTAACGCTTTGCAAACAGCCTTTTTTCAGCGTATTGCCACATTATGATCCGCAGACTAGCAGACATTACGGTAAAACTGTTTTAGTTTATTATACAACCGAACCCTGTGCTTTTAACATACTCTATTTAAATTTATTCATTTCCCTATCCAGCTTCTCCTGTGAATATGCTTATCATGAGTAGTGGTTGGAGAAAGATTAAAACTTCAACAGGCCTTTTGCCCTGGGGAAAATAAAACTTTTTTCTTTTTTCTCTTTTCCGGATTTTTCCTATTCTCGTTAAAAGCACTTTATTTTCACTTTGTACCCACTTTTCTCGCTATTTTGATTTTTAAGATCAATTCTTCGACTTTCTACAATTTTGCTAATGGGAACGTGCGTTCTGAAGCTTTTCGAGGAAAGTACATGAAATCGGTTTTGAGTGAAGAGATGTGTAAAAGTAAATGCAAATTGTTGTAGATATGAACCTAACGATTTTATTCCGATTCTCAATAGTTTGTACATTTGTTCTAGGTGTGAAGTATATCGTATTCCAATTATCACAATGAGCATGGTACCACTATGCATTACAACTTTTGAGCAAATGATCAACGTTCCAAGTTTCATCTTTCACTTTATCAGCAGCATCGCATTTCATTAGTCTGAAAGAAGCCTGAAAAACTTTCTACATCCTCTCATGCATATTAAATTCTTCAAAGAAAATTACCTCCGTCTGCCTTTCCCTCAGAATATTTAATAAAGCATAGGAAGACGAAACTTTTCTCTAATTTACGATGAGCATCTTCATTCTCCAAAGTTATGCTCTAAGTTAAATCATTTCATTCAGTATTCAGTTTCCAACTTGTAATCAGGATGATATTATTAAAAATTCAACGAGATGAAGATACCAAAATCACGTTATCATCCTTGCTCCATTACTTTCTTGAGGAGTTGCATGCCCAAGATTGAAAATCATTCTTTGTACCATTTTTTCCCATCATTTTGACCTTTCCTTTGGGAAACTCTTTTTTCGTAGCAAGAGAATCGATTAGAATGAATGGAGTGAATTTACCCGAGTATTTTCTTATGCAAACATGTATTTCCCTCTGCGGGTGGGTGGTGAACGGGTTTTCTTATTTTCTCCAGTAAATAAATACATCGATTTCAGAAGACTACACAGACACAGTCTCGTCCAAGCACAAAAGGGAAAATTCGGATTTTCCTCGAGCTCGAGAGTAAATATTGTGAATGGGGAAGATGATGAAGTTACTTGTGTATTGAGGATAGTTACATGGAGTAAGGGAAGGAGAAGCAAAGAAGAGGAAAATTTGATACTATGCGATACAATAGAAGAATTGACAAGACTAGTAGAGCGAGATGTGATCCGTCGTGTGACTTTCCTTGAAAGTGGATTGAGATGATGACTTGCTGTTAGATATGAATATATTGAGGATTTTATGTACATTCAAGGCACGTACGGATTTATTTTGGAGGATAATATAAGTTCAAGGTTTTTTTATATTATATTATCATATATGACAATCACAGTTGGAGGTAGATCATGAAGAAGGTTAAGTGAAAGTTAACTGATACGTTCAGGTTGCACACGATCCTATCATGACATGCGAGACTTTTTCTCATAATATGTAAGCTTTACTCTAGCTCCATCCCACGACATTTTTTCATGTCTGGAGAGATAGACTAACGTTTGGGTATTGATCTATAGATAGGAATATTCAGAAGTGATTGGGCCACTGGAGAGATTTGTTTTTTTTCGTATATTTGTAAGGAATCCGGATTGGAAAAACAAAAATTATTTATTTATTCTGGGAAAGTAAACTCATTGTTGGGAAAGGATATGGTGGGAAAGCGGAAAGAGTTAAGAATGAGTTTCCAAGTAGATACTTTAGATTACATAAGGGCTGCAAGCGTTTCGAAGTAATATTTGAGATGTCGGTAAACAGTGGTAAATGCTGGAGGGAATAAGGGATTACTTTGGTAATTTAGAGAAACCTAATGTATGTACAACTGCAAAATAGTAAAGTAAATGGGCATAAGACATGAAATAGTGACGTAAGCATAATTACGAGAAGATTACGCACATGCACATGAAGTAGTGAAAAATTGCTATTCTTGACGCCGATAACAAAAACATAACTTATGTGTCTGAGCTCACAATAGGTATAGGTACTTACTGTCAATAATTTTGTGATGACATTATCGTACTGAGATGTCACATCACTGGGACGTCAACTTACAAGTTGGTATGCAATGCATATGTTGGGGATTCTTATTTTTAGTACGCATTTCTCCAATTTCATTTCAGATTATATTTTCCTTCGAATTTCGTAATCAAAACGTAAAAGTTGGTAAAAACCTTACATAGCTTCTGCAACAGTAAATTGCATTCCGTAAATAAGTATCCTCTCTTGCCAACCCTCATACTTACTTGTTAGCGTACTTTCTTTCTCACCCTTGCTTTTTCTGTATTCCCACTAGTGTCGCTAAAGTTTTTGTTGTCTCGCCATCCATTTCGCAATCCCAACCTTGACTAAAGTTTACTCAATTTCCAACCTTGAATCCCATACAATAACACTTAACTTCTCTCCAGTGTCTCTGCGGGAGGTGGGAATTTATCCAGAGTAAATATGAAATTTAGGGAAATCCTCTTGTCTTTTTCCTCTATCGATTTTCCTCGAAAAGGGTAATTGCTCAAATCCCTAGGATTTTCCTCTCCAACTCGAGGAATCTACTTCTGCAGACTGCAGTGCAACAACCATACCAGCATTGGAAATAGTTTTATTCTCCACGTACCCCATTATAGTGACTTCCACCTCCATGAAGAAAAGTATGGAGATTTGAGATTTATTTTGCGAGGCTTAAAACTCATTGTACGTTTTATTTCCTCCTGTACGAAGTGATCCCCCTACTAATTATCGAGAATAGGAGGAATCTCTTGGAAACTTTGTTTGCATAAAATCTTACATGTTTTAAAAGGGGATTTTCTCCAGACGAGTTTATCTCCAGAGTTGATAGTCTTGTTGAAGATGTGATGTGATACAATCTTACCCTAAACTTTCTGTGAATAACGCAAGCAACCATAAATTCTCCTCTTCCTCTTGAGAACCCTACTTATCTATCACGACAAGACTAAGCTACGAAGAGACGTTCAGAAACAAGCTAGCGAAACAACTAAAGAAACTGGAGAAGACTTGACAAAACAATTACAATACCACATTCTCCATAGCAGGTGGGTCTCAGAGAGAAAGTCAAAATCAATGAAGCATGTCCAAGAGAACGGAATAATTGTTGGAGAAATGGGCTGACACAGGATACAACCTCAATAAGGAATTATATCCTGGAAAAAAACATTCTCACTGGAGAGCTTTTCATATCCTATATATAGCATTGGAAGAGAGTGTTGTTTACTGCGGTTTTCATTGCACAAGAGGGAAAACACGGATACAGGGAGAAAAACATTTCAAGTGTTTATTCAACTGGTCATTCCTCATCCACTTGGTTGGCTTTATTTGACACATTCTAGAAAAGAGATTTTCCCTATTGAGCAAAAGTCTAACAGCTTTTCCTCCTTTCTCTGTCGTGGTCAAAGTCCAGTCCGTGAGATATTTTCGACTTGCCAAGAATTATCCTCCAGTTTTGCTACTCTACTTTCTGGAGAAATGAAGCGGAAAGCTGTAAAAGAATATTAGAGCAAGAGGAAAATATTATAGGCTGGATAAAAAAACGACAAGTCTTTGGAGAAAATCCAGCACGTCTAAGACATTCGACTGTGAAGAAGACACCGACTTGCACGAATGGAGAGAGACATGAACATGAAATAATAATTGCAATAATCTCATTTTTACAGTCAGGCTGAGACCAAAAAGCCGTTTTCTGTTTTTTCTCTTCTCCAGAGAGAAGAAATGTTTGTAGTTATAGTCGATCTGAGGTGACTCTGAAAAGTGTTCGAAGAAGGAAATGTCGGGGTAGCTGTTGAGGAAAATAAGGTTAGTGACTTGACGCCACGTGATATCAAAAATATAAAAAATATTAGCGCTGGAAACAAAAGACGTGATTACATCATAATACCAATGATGGCGTTATACCACCCTTGATTCCAGGATGGAAGTCCAATTAAAAGCAAAATTGGATTGCAGATCGATTCCTCCTGGCTTCTCTACTTCAATGAAAGGAAGCCAGAAATGCTGGATGACTTACTCCTCCTGGAAGATTACTCCTTTTGATGTTAAATCCTGCTTGAAAGCAAGTTTCCACCACACACTCGATTTATGACTTTCCACACGACTCACCTCAGTCCAACCCCAAAAGCGTCATGTTTCTTTACATGTTACGTAGTTGAGTTGGGGCTCATCCATCCAGCGCCAGTTGTACCCTCGTTTCCAAAAAATTATAGGCATTATAGACTTGAGAGAAAGAAAACCTAGAAAGTGACAGCAATGATAATTGACGACTAAACTGGGATGAGACGAGGGAAGACCAGTAATTAAAAATCGATTTGAGCAAAACGCGAGGTTACAAAAGGTCCTTTTCTCTTTCCAACTTGGAAACCGTTGTTGACAACCCACTTCCAAGATAAAAATACATTCGTGAGGCTTCCTCCAGAAAGAAATGTGTCACTAGAGAAAAATTCACAGGGACATGTGAGCCACACAATGACTTCAAAAGATAACGTCATCTTATATGCTTATCATAGTTATTTAACCAATCGTGTATTTAACCATATGAATATGCATATGCATGCAGTTATGTATATACATGAAGGTATATTCCTTCCTCCTGGAGAAAAAATAATGCATTTTCCATCTGGCTTCCTGGTGTATTCCCAAAACTGCGATAAAAAGACACGAGGAATATGTTATCTCTTGTGAAAGCCAGCCTTCCTGTGTAGTTTTCCGTGAAAGACGTGCAGTCCTAAAGGAGCGTGCCTTTCCTCCTAGTCTGTGATCATGAGTGGGAGCTCACATTCAATTAAAATCTCCTTTGAAATGGGAAACCGGATCAAAGCCAGTATAAAACAGTTCTCTATGATTTACAGCATTTCCTATAAATGTTTAGTTTATTTTTCCTTTAAATTGTGGCTTTCTCTTTTTTTGCAGTTTGATATTTTTTGAGCGTAGATTGAATCTTTGTAGCGAAAGAAAACATATTTGAATTAAAATGGGCCATGTGACGATGTGATATATTTTTCCATAAATTCCTTTCATAACATTCCAGGTCTTGGGATCCAGCAATGTAATTTAAGAGTTGTGGCTATTTTCAACATCATCGCGCTAGTCGCCCTCTTCCCCACATTTTACTTTGTTTTCGAAAATCTCATCCGACATTCCAGACTTCTTGCTGCGAGAAGCTACCCAAGCATACCGCCGAGGTCGGGGGGCTACGATAACAGAATACATCATCACTCTGGAGGCTCTCTGGGGAGAGGTGGGGCTACTGGAGAAAAGTCTAATAACACCTTGTGGATCTTGTGCTGGCTGGAGTTGGCACACTTAGTCCCGCTCAGTGCGTCCATCCTCTATTTACTCTTTTTGTACAGATATCTCAACTACTACACCCACTTTTAAAAGAATCAATACTCTTGGAGCTGTAAATCATGCAGCAAGCGAGAGAACACGGAAGATGTGAGATTTTTAATTTCCAGTGGGTGAAGTGCTAGTAGCAGAGGTTTGCGTGTGGTCGGGAATATTGCGATGATCATAAAAGAAATTCCTTATATCATGTAGCAAGACTTTGTTAGTCGTTTCCTTTAAAAATTGTTACACCATCTTGTAAATATGTTCGATGTTTGTAAAAAGGGCTTTGTCATAAATTATTCTGTACGCTAAGGTAATATAAATATTGCACATTAAAATTGTGAATAGATTTTCGTACAAGTATACAACTTTCTCAATGCAAGTTTTATCTATAGATTAGAATAGCATGGAACCCTTGAGAGTTGTACGTATTTTACGAATTACTCCTCACATAATTACCGCTGTGTAAATATGCATGCGTAATATTAATAATATATAAATAGGTAGTCGAAGTTTTCTCATTATAATAATGTGGGAGTAAAGATAAATACCTTTAAGCTATGTGCTACATATCGTCTTTTGTGAATGTACTGCGTTCCTTAATTAGATAAATAAAGTTTGTGCACACCTATGAACATTGGTATCATTATTAAATTCTAATTCCCATATTAAAGGAGAAGGAAGAAAAGTTTGTTCCGAGTTTAGAATGAGTTTTTTGAAGCGAAGACGTGCCTTATTACCGAAAGATTTTACCAAGTGTTGTATGTTTAAACACTGTCAGCATAAGCGATGAGTCTGTCATGAGTGGAATTTTTCCCTTGTAATTAATAAGAATTAAGAAGTGTGATTGAAATGAAGGAAAAAATGAATAAAATAAAATCGTGTGTATTTAAAAAAATCTGTATACTCTTTTCTTTTAATTTTTAACTGAGCAATTTAAACTTTTTCATGGGGTGGTTACGCTTCTAAACTTTAACTTATTATGCTGCAGCATGATGGGGCATTTCTGGAGAAAATGGGATTTTAAGTGAGATGCTGGAAAGTTATATGATTACTTTTTTGAGAGGACGTGGAATATTAATTTTTTATATTTTCTCCTTTTACTCTAATATGGAGACATATTACAGGATAAATGTGTGCTTATAACACAAGGGGGTTTCATCTTGTGTGGGCTTGGCTAGAAATAAAATAAAGTCATTTTTTCAAGACCTCTTAAACTAACCTGAGCCTCACTCCAGGATATTGCATGACCCAGGAAGAGAGCAAGTTTTCCACAATTTCATAAAAACGACTGTAAAACCATAAACTGCCGGTTTTCGGAGAGGAGGAGAAGGGGAGTGAATGGGAGAATATTATTACGTGCTTCTATTGTTTTTTTCAAGTGGGCCAACAGACAATAAGAAATCTCTAGAAATTCCATTTCAAAATGGAGTACGCTGGTACGCAACGTAAGGATGAGTAAACACACAAGTTTTCTCTAGTATGGAATTTCATGTATTCCCCAAGAAGATAGCTGGTCTTACATTGCGTGCGAACAATCATTTTTTTATAGGCGAGAGTTCTGCACTGAACTTCTACTTGAAACAATACTGCATGGTAGGATGCTACATAGCAGGTTATCAAAATAAATGGAGTTTTTATTTTCGTAATGTTTTCCTCCAGCCAGCAACAAAATATTCCCTCGCGTTCTCTTTTTTTAGCGACTTTTCCCTGGAAAAATGGTAAGGAGATGGATTGTGAAAGATGTATAAATCATAAAAGCACTCTATCATCATCAAGACACTAATCCAGGATTCAGGTAGTTTTTAAAACTGTTTTAGGCTTAGGGAACTCTAAAAGTTGAATTTTTTGTCTTTTTTTGCGTAACGCTTCCTATTTGTTCAATATACTTCAAATGGAATAAAAGTGATGTCTAAATATCTAAAATAATCTTTTGGCGTTTTCTATTTTTGAAAAATAAAATAAATAAAATAATCTGAAAAATAAGCTCTCTCAGGGGGGTCTAGTTCTCGATAGAAGTATCTTGCTGGATAACAAATGCTAGAGGAAAGTGCAAGGATCAAGTCGGAAAATATTTCTTCTGTGTAAAACTAAGATGCTTAAATGACGTATGGTCGTACTGGATCAAGTGAACAGGTGGCAAGTGAACAGGTGGCAAGAAGATGGATGAACGTAATACACTCGTGTTTCACAAGTAAAACCAGTGAAACACATTATGAAAATAATATCCTGTAGTATGAGTGCCAAGAGTGCTTTATATTTTTATTACTTCTTAACCCAGCAGTTTGGTTTCTTCCTGAAATCCTCATCTTGGGGAAAGTGACAAGAGATGATAATAAAATAACCCAGGATGGCAATGGTTATCCTAGAAAAATGCAATTCAAAATATCCCCATTTTAAAATATTCTCAATAACCTCTTTTCACAAGCGCAAATCGTGTGACACAAAAGTCATTTGACAAGAATGTAGAATGCTATTAGGTTATGATTATGATTATGCCAATAGTTCAACGACCTAGGGACTCTCCTTGCATAAAACCATAGAAGATGTCCATTTGTATTATCATGACTGATACTAATGATAAAAGCTTATAGGATCCCAGCTGACAAGAATTTATGAAAAAGCAAAAGTATTACTGTCTCTGTGGAAGAAAATGTTTGGAATTACCCAAGTTCTACTATCTCTATTGGAACACTGCAGGAGTCAGAATGGAATAATAAAATGTCAGCAAGTCAACATGATAACTAAAATATCTTCTTTTTTTCATTCCTTCACATTCTCATCATGGTTTCTGTGTAAAAGCGTCGTAGTATATTGTACTCAAAAGAATCTTCTTTTGAATTCGATAAAGAATTTTCTCCTTATCCTCTGGGCATTTCTAGTTATTTCTTTCAAATGGTAAACTAGTCAAAAGAAGTTTTAAAAAAAGTTTAGGAAAAAAATCCAGTAAGCTTGGGCGGAAAATGAAACACATTTTGAAATTGGTCCTCTCTGGAGGTTTCCTTTACAAAATTTTCCATTCATTCCCATCCCGATTTTATGAGTTGAGATGTTTTTTATGTTGAAAGATGTTGCTTTCAAAAAGGAACAATGTCATGTGACACTTTAGAAGTTATCATGCTTGGGATAAGTTGTTCCGTTCACTAGAACTTGCCACGGAACGTGTATAGTCAAAACAGCCATGTATTAAATATCCATGCATTCGAAAATACTTACGTCACGACACTATGAACTAAACATCTGATATTTATGTAATAGTATATAAACTAAATGCTCAGTATATGACCTTACCCGAACTTTATGTCAAATTAATTTGATTTTGATTAGGATGGGGTTCTAGCCGATTCGTGCATTGGGTTGGGAAAGCACAGTTTAAACATTGTTTAAACCATTGTTTGCTGAATTGGATGAGGAGTCCTATTTTTTAAATATGTTGTACACCGAAATGGGTGTTAAATTCTAAAGATTGGTCGCATAGCTTATTTCAGTGGACGTTTTGCATTTGATATTTTGTAAAATGATATTTTGTTGACTTGTGGTTTTGATATATAACCACCACAGAACAATCTCTGCTGCTTCCGAAATCTGTCATCCTACTTCTTTTTGAAGGGAATGTAGTGACGGACAGGAGAAAATAAAATGGGAGTTTTCCGACTTTCATTCATATTCATTTTGTTAGGAAAAATAGCCTTTTGGGGAAAAATAAAGTTACAATAATAAAGCGTTTTTGTTGGTTTCGTAACACTCTGTGAATAAATCTCTTTTGCAAGTATCTCTTTTATTGTTAGTTTTCCCTTTTTATCTCAAGCACACAAAAAACTAAGGGCTGGAAGGGATTTGCATTGCATTGTTAAAATGTAAATGAGTTTCATTTCAAGTTTTTGTAAACTGGAAATTGTATAAAAGACTGGAAAACCTCTTCCAGGCACAAAGAATCCAAAAGAATGGGCAAGTAAATCCGTAAAATTTTATTATTATGAGGTGCACTTTAAATGTGATCTGGTTTTCCAGGGCATTATGATATTTTTATATATATTAGGAACCTGTGCAAATCAAATCCTAACATATTCATTTTAGCGAACGAAAAACGAGAAAATTTCTCCAGAAAATCCTTACATAAGGAGAACTAGCTCTGGGCAATAATGAATTCACTACATTTTTCGTAATGAAGTTGTGAAGTGATTGTGTAAAGCGATTTAGCATCTGAGATAACAAACCGATTCCTCGAATGAGATTACTTTCTTTCTCACTAATCGAAATGAACCAAATTTGCAATGTTTTTTTTCTGAGATGAAGATGAATTGCTCAAGAGCAGGCTGCGTGGATGTTAGAACGAGTAAAAATAGCATATGGTGGTGAGATGCCAAGTCTTTTTGCTTTACTCAATTCATTCCAATTTGCGCAAATGTGAGATTACATAAAATAAGCCTACAGTCTTCCACTTTCTCAAAGTTGAAAGTCATCTGGAGAAAATGGGACGAGAAAACTCAACAGAAGAAAGAAAGAAAGATGGATTAGTTTTGCCAAAACACAACATGTGACTCCTTCCATCATCAATATTATTCAACACAGAAGCCAATCTTTCCCTGTGTAATCCTCCCATTTTATATTCAATTTGAGGAAGCTGAATTGAATTGCTCCATATAATACTTCTTTTCGACAAGAATCCCTATAGACTTGAAAAAGACTTGTGACTCTTCATATATGCTTCTTTTATTTCTCCACTTAAAATTGAATTTATTTCTGAAGAAAAAAAAGAAAAGGAAAAGACAACACATACAGCTCACATTACATGCATCGCCGGTTAAGAAAATGAAACCTAGTTTTTGTACCGCTAGCAAAAACGTATCCCTCTCTCTTGACTCCTATTTCGCTGAAAGTGAGCTTCAGGGAAAGAAAGAACGAAAAAAACTGTATATTTAATGAATATCCCTATATATTATTGGTTTATTTCCTCCACTTATTTCCATTCGGAGAAGGACAAAAATGGAGAGACAACAATCTCCCACTTTACTATTTGAATTATGTATGACTCCTATTAAAGGATGCGACTGTTTTCTCTACACCCTTCAACATGTAGCTTATCGACCACGGGTCAAAATATCCTATCTCTAGTGTTCAGAACCTTGGCGAAAGGCGAAATGGATACACATTAGGGAGAAAAGAAAACATACCACTTTTGTTTTGAGTCCTGAAGAAAATATCCAGGAGCGATTGCAGAGAAACCGGAATGTTTTCTTTGATTTTCGAGCCCTGCTTCTGAAACCCTTTGAGAAGTAACAAAAAGACATTGTATCCCTGAGTAAAAGGGAGGAAAGAGAATTTCGCCATGGATTAAAAATGAGGATGCCTTATTCAACTCTCCTATTTGTCCTCTGGACAAGTTTCTCATTGTGTATGCTGCTCATAAGCTTTATCCTTCTAGATAGAGGTAGCATATTACTGGGAGAGAAATGGAAGCAAAAGATTCTGGAGGTTTTCTACAACAACGGGCTACTACTGGTCCTGTAAACGGTAATATTCCTATTGCCCCATGAATATATTTTATCCTAAATGTTTGGCTCTCCCTAAAGTATATTTTGACATTGACTGTACAAATCCAAATTTGTAGTTTTGTCAACCAGATATACTTATGCTGCTCATCCCTGTGAATCGCACTTCATCCAGTTGTGTTTGTTTGCTTGTTTTTCAAAATACGAAAACAAGATCTGCTTCTCATGAAACTTTAGTATCAAAGGCTCAATAATGATTATGTTTTTGTTGTGCATAATGGGTTGAATGAGATGAGATAGAAGAGATAAGACGAATTTTAGTGAAAAACTTGGAGCAAGGTTAAGCCTTAGACATGAACAACAGGCGTATTAGTTTGATAAGGTTGTCAAATCAGAATAAAAATATTTACATTTCAAAAGGTGATCGAGTATGCAACAAAAACATTGAAAAAAAGTTTAGTGTTCAATTAATTAGGATAATAATTTATTGAGGTTGACGCTTGCAAAAAATACTAAGAATACATTCNTTAGTTTGATAAGGTTGTCAAATCAGAATAAAAATATTTACATTTCAAAAGGTGATCGAGTATGCAACAAAAACATTGAAAAAAAGTTTAGTGTTCAATTAATTAGGATAATAATTTATTGAGGTTGACGCTTGCAAAAAATACTAAGAATACATTCGTATCAGTTGCCCGAGTGTTTGTTTTTGTACGATGCTTTCTACGCAGGTTGAAAAAGTGAACAGATTTGACAGCAATTAATGATAAAAGCTTATAAAAGTTGCGTAAATTGCAGATGAATCTGCAGTGAGTATAAATAGGGTATTTATTTATACGTTTAGCATCAAAGCCAATTGAGCAAAGCATTCGAACACCAACAGTAAAGCTAACTTCACTTCATTTCCTACCGTTTTCAGGATTTCAGTCCATTTTACAAAACCAAGTTTCAAACATGAACAAGTAATTCAATTTTTAATATTTTCAGAATGGAATAATTCAAAATTGATTGAATTGATTTTTTGCTTGTACAGGTACGCAGTCATTTTCATTAGTCTCATCGTCGTCATTGCTGCGAATGCCGGCCCAGCAGTGGAAAATGTATCGACTGAAGTTGAAACGTATTCCAAGACTATTGAAGTAGGGGATGGTATACAAGGCGTGACCCAATACGATTCCATATTTTTAGGAAACTCTGGTAGGGTCCAATGCTGGATATGCAGCGCTCCCGTAAGTTTTTAAGTCTTATTTTATTTGCTTCGTTTATCAAACAGATTTTACTTGTATTCGAAAATATTATCGGTTTGTTCATTTTTACAATTACAGTGCAGTTCAGGTGGCTGTTGCAATGATGGATATCCTCAGTGTTGCCTCGTCAATGGCGTCTGCCGTTGTTGTCGGGCATAGTTATATTATCCTTGTAAAATTAATGTCATTCATGTTAACCATAATTACTACTACACTAGAGCTCTGTCATAAAATATAGATTTTAAAATTGTAATATGTTTGGTATAAAGTTATTCACGATTGATTTCGTTTCGGAGCAAAATGAAATTAAAACGCACACGTTGATAAAAACTAAACTGTAAAAAAAACCTTTATGAATTGTTTACTGGGTCTTTTTTAGATTGAAATACACCCATTATCCAATGCAACTTTGAGAACTTTAGAAAAGACCATAAATTACAAGCTGATAGTCTTATTTACAGTGACAGTAATAAAAATCAAATAGACGCGTCAATTATTATCTGGAAGAATTCCAATACTTTTATAATTTTGGTAAAGATTCCAATATATGATTAGAGCATGAATTATCTCTAAAAGCGAGACACCCTAGAAATAGACATACTCTTAGCCACAATTTTACGAAAATTAATGAATAAATTTTAAAACTACAGTATACCATTTTATTCAAATGGTCTAATCGGATTTTGTGGAGCAAGAGTCCTTCGATAGTCTATTTAGATCCCCATAACTCGCGTAGTTGTAACCAAAAAGCTTGTAAATGCATGCGGAAATATTGTTTCAGAAACGCTCTGCGAGACAAGGTTGATAATAAACTTGTTAGTACAAGCTCATTAATATAATTTTCACAACTCTGATTATTTGCATGGATTGCAAACATATTCGTAATTCTTGCCATTCTAATGACACGGCACCCTCACCGTGCACTTCAGAAGTTTCAAATGCATAATATGTAATTATTGAGTGCAGCGTTTACCCAAACTTTACTCTGTAATGCAAAATGAAATGTACTATGTATGTGTGTAATCTCTAGAATGTGGGATACTAACAGATGCATCTTTACAACCAACAATTGAAATAAATATCAGTGTCATGTTCATAAAAGCGGTATAATTTTGTGATTTTTGGATATCTCTAGATTTCTAGCATTATTGTAATGTAACCATATATATATATCAATATCTATATTCAATTCCATCGTATATTACAGTTTTATTTATGATTGATGAAAAATATGAGAGAAAGGTTTATCACTTATCACATTAGTATTATCTGGTACAATTTTTACACGGGTAAATTATTTTTCCTAGAATAAAATACTGACCATTTTTTTTATCAAAATACGTATCGTTAATTGATTTTTATTCTCTTCGCACTTGCTGCTACATAGAAATTGATCATGTATCTGTAGATAACTTATTTCAGTGAAATTTATGGAAAGCTCTCTACTGATAACCTTAATCTAAGCATGGCAAAACAAGCATAATCTCAAATTCTGCTACCTGCAAATTACAAAGAAAGAAACCAAGCACTTTTATTATGTGAAAGCTTATTGTGTGAGAATCATCAAAACAACCTACGTAAATAAGCCTAAATGTTTTGATTATTGTTTCGCTGTGAAAACAAACATAGTCATCCACTTGAGCTTTTGCACTTGAAAATTTCAAAGAAATTTGTTTAATAAATGCTGGTGCAAACCAGTGTTATCATTTTCAGTGTCGTCCTGTTTACCTTAATAATTTCTTCCTAGTAAAAAGAAAAACAGGCAAACACGTTAATGCATCGATTGATAAACCAACAAGACCAAATAGTCAGAGAAACTCACCGGGTTGGTTGGTGTATAAATACGGTCAGTATCAATAACAGTCGAACAAGCTTCCAAACAAAACAAACTCACAAATTAATAGAAATTACTCTTTCTACTATCAAATCTCCGATATTCCTACCCTTTTAAAAAAAATTAAGTCCATTTTACAAACCCAAGTTTCAAC
>JAHZNA010000005.1:0-21759 GCA_027743935.1 Sinodicranocentrus sp. ZH6
TTTCATTAAAATCATTTTCATCTCCACTCAAAAGTCATTTCCGTTGTCTGTTTTGCATGCATGATAGCATCACCCCTTTTCCCACGAATCTTCTCTCGATCATCTTGATCAACTTTCATCACGCATCCATGACCAAACTATACTCGAATTTCCTTTCTCAAACAGCATTTGCTCATATGGAAACTTAAACATGGGCAGTCACCCATGCAAACATTATTTCCTTTGTATCAATTTTCATAATAAGGATTCTTTTTTATTTATGCACAAAACAGCCTCCAGCACTCCACATTTTTCCTCTCCCTTTGAATATCCTCTTATTGCTATCATTTTTTTATTCCTTTGATTTTTTACATGGTTGTTTAAGGTTGTGGCCACACGCGTAGAAGAAACTTTTTTTTCCTTTACCCCTTCTTGTGTCTCCAGCTCACCACGTCATTGTGGTAATGTGTGATATGATATGATATAAAAATGAAAAGCGACCGTTATGCTCTGCACACAGCTTGTGAGCTGGAAAAAAGGCGTATAAAAATAATATTTTGAGCGTCCCAGCATGACTCGAGGTCATGAGGCATCTATCAGGATATTTTTGCTGTTCAAGGGGAAAATGTCGTTGTGGCATTTAGACTAAGCCTTCCTAACTGCTTCTTTTGCATGCCAAATGGAAAACCTTCTCCAATAGTTCCTTCTAATATTATCCTTTTTTTTACAGGAAAAAGATATCTCGTAAAGAAAATGTGGTATAAAGAAAGAGAGTCCCTTTCCTGGTATAAATTTCTTTGCACTTTTATCTGCAAAGCGGCTATGGCCCTTGGTGCATTCTAATGTGCTTATTTATATCTCCCACCAACCAAAAACTAGTCTCTCCTGGAGAGAGAGAAAAAAATACTAGCCAACTGGAAACTAGAGTTCCCAACGGGTTAGAAAAAAGGGCTCAGTCTCCAAAAAGAGGGGTATACCTAAGTTTACCATAATGGGAAACTATAGCAAGGGCTAACTGTTCTGGAGAATTACGTAATACAAGGGAATCCTGGATGTAATTCTGGAAAAGAGCGTGCAAGAGAGAGAGAGAGAGAAATGCTGGAGAAAAAAACTTGTGTGTAATCGCTCTTTACTCCCATTTCTGCCACAGGCTGTCTCCTCTCGTGAAAGCTGGTGAGTGAGTGACTTGCAATAAGAGGACAACACGAGAAAAAATATGTGTATTGGAAAGGATGACTTTTTTGGAAAGAAAAAAGGTTGTATTGCTTTTTGAGAGGAAACATCTCAGATGGGAGGAGGGTTGTGTTTCATGAGAAGATTCTCGGAAATATTCTTTTTTTTTTCCAGACAAATATCCGGTTATCGCTAGTCCTTTTTGGGATCTAGATGGGAAGCAATTTTCCTTGAAATGGAAATGGAATATGGGGAGAGAGGAAAAAAGTAGAGCTTTGTGGCTGTTTTTATGACATGTAATGTAATTGCAGTGCTCTCAACAGTTTCTCGCCATGGGTGGTCGTTGCAGTTGGAAAAGTTTTTTTGGTTGTAACTTGCGGCTAGCAAGACTCGCCATGGGTGGTCGTTGCAGTTGGAAAAGTTTTTTTGGTTTTAACTTGCGGCTAGCAAGTTTTCGAGTTTGAATTGGATATCCGATCAGTTTTTATTTTTGGTACAAGTTTAATTAACGTTTTTAAATGGAACCTCATCTCAAAGTTTTTGTAGGAGAAAAGTCCATTAGCGACCTTGTCGACGTTTCACACTTTATTTAAAAGCTGGAAATGATTTTTTCCTGGATAACAAAGGTAGTTGGTTGTTGTACACCTTCCGCTTCCACTCAAAATTCCCCCAACATACTTGAAGTGGAAGAGTGAAGTGGAACAAAAGGGAAAGTGGCTTTTGAAAATGGCAAAGTTTTCTCCCTGCTCTTGTCTTCTCCCCCACCAGCTTCATTTTTAGTAGAGAATTAACACGTTTTACGAGGGGAAGAAGCCACTTGTGCTTAGTTGCGGAAGTTGAGTTTGACAATGAAAACAATTTTCTTCTCCTTGAACAGTCCTGTCAAAATCAGTGGCACGTCATGTGTGACTCTGTGTGCAGGCATTACACTCAAATCAAATACTTTGTTCAATGGATTATTGCACTCATTCTCAACGGATTATTAAGTCTTTTCTCTCCCCTCTTCTGCTTTCACTGTATTCTCCAGCCCACTAATGGCGAATAAATCCGGGATGTGATTGCTGCCAAAATTGCCAACTATTTTAGCCCATGAGGGAGAGAAAATGGGGGGAATTTTGGGGGAAAATTCAATCAGCTAGAAATAAGCGTGCGTTTTTTGGTGGAATTATGAAAGCCAGGGAAAGTTAATCATCATTAGGGAAAGCATCATTTGAGAAGAACGTGAGAGGCTGAAAAAAATTCTTCAGGGTTGGATGCCCTCGTTGCCCTCCCACAATTTCTCTATTATTCTAAACGACTTTCTCTACTTTCCCTAGGAGGAAAGGGGAAGAGACAAGTGTACATGTTTTTGTAGTAAAAGAGCATTTTTAATAACATGTCTCTACAGACTTGTGTGCTACCGTAATCATGTTCCTTGTGACTTTCTAGGGAGAAAATAATTTCCAGGGGAAAGCAAAAGAGACGCGTTTATTCTCCTTTCTCCACTTTTTGTAGAGAAGAAAGTGAAAAAATGTAGGGAATATTATAGGAAGGCGCCGAGAAAAATGAGCCTGTATGAAATAAAACATTCACAAAGATCACTTAGCACTGTGGAATGCTAAGGAAAAATGAGATTTACAAAGGAAAGTTGTTAACGATTCCAACTTAGGGACATAAATTTGAGACAGACTTTCTTCATTCCACTTTCCTCCCAGAATAGGGAGTCTAACGTTGTGGTAGTGTATCCTCAAGAAAGAAAAATCTGAGCGGAAGGGGAACAACTGTGAGAGTTACTTTCACTTTTGGTGTGGATTCGAGTATGGAAGCAGACAGAAAGTATGTTATTATCATTATTTTTTGCTTGAGAGTGTCCCCTCCAAAGAAGAAAGTGGCAGGAAGCAAGAGCAAGATAAAGTTTTTCTTCTTGATAGATGCATACCAAGGAGTAATATTGTGAAGTGCAATAAAAGCGAGGGTTATTCCATGAATAAATGTTTTGTAGCTGTTTTCTCTCCTTACTTTCTCCTTTCTATTTCATTTGTGAAAAGATGAGCACAATGTGGGAGAAAGGCAGGATGGCACATACCACAACACTTGGTCCTTCGACCTGAATTGTAACACTTGTGAAGAAAAAATGGGAAATTCTTGAAAAGAGATTCAGACTCATTTTCTCCAGATACGCTGCATCCACGCTGGAAAATGGTAATGACAGTTGGGACCCTTGTACGCTGGAGGGTAGCTGGGCTTGACAAAAAAATCCAGTTTTTCTTTCACCTCTCCTTCCCCATTGTGGAGTGACCTCAAAAACTCATTTTCACCAGGAAAGAATGGAAAACTCTGTATGGAGTGTGGTGCCGGAGGCAAACATGTACTTTCTCCATTTCCCATTTCTCTGCTGGCTTTCTCCATAAAAAAATTATAAAGAGTCAGCAGAATTTTTTTCCTCGACTCGCCAGTTGCGACAACGTCGACAGAAAAAAAGGAGTGGGTTTTTGCATAATATTCTCTCTTCAAGATGGATTACCTTGGTTGTTCCAGGAAAACTTTGTCCTAGTGCAGGACCTTCATATAGTGTCAAAAAATATGAAAAACTTTAGCGAAAAATATATCATATTCAAAGCTGAGACCGCCATCCGTGTACTTTCTCTTTGTGTCCTGGAAGCAATTTCAGAGACATGTGTGTATCTCCTCGAGCCTTTTCCAGAGGAAAAAACTTTTCCAAAGACAATTCGTCTTTTTGGTCGAGTCATACGTCACCAAGAACAAAAATAGCTTGTTAATGTGGCCATCTTTTATTGTCATCATCCTACCTTTTTCAATGGTATGACTTTCTCCAGTAAAAGTTTTTTTTGTTTTCTCCATACTTTCTCTTCATCTTCTACAATGAAGGATTGTTTGTAGTCTCTTCCATCTCCTACCCAACATTAATCTTTTCCAAATGACAATCTTTTCTCTCAAAAAAACTTTCTCTTTTCTCCCTAATTTCCTGCCTGAGGTGGAGGAGGACAGTAAAAAAATTGTACAGGAGAAGTTGCCTGCATGGTCATTACGACTTTGAGCTATATTTGCACTTTTACACAATTACTACTCAGATACGAGGATAATAATAAGAACAAAAAAGTCTCATTCTACCTTGTTCTGTCTCCACTTATCACGACTTACTTTCTCCACCAGAGAAACTTATACCTTAGCTATATAAGGTTGCATGCCAGCAGAAGTTCTTTGCTCATCTTTTGTGTGGTGAAAGTTTTTGTCTTGTGGATTGGAACGAGGATATTATGCGAGTGACATGATCATCATCGCTATCACTGTGATGATGTCGTTGTGAAGTGGGAAATTCTTTGCAAACTCCCTTTCCCCTCTTTAAACTTTCCCCGGATGTGATAAGAGCGTTGATGAGAGAACTCTTGTAAACTCAGAACTCGTACAACTTTCCTCATGAGGAGGGAACATCGTGTTGGACTTGTCGACAACGTTGTTTTGAAAAGCGTGAAGCTTTCCCTGTTGTGTTTTACCTTGTCCACTTTGTTCGTTTGGGAGAGAGTTTAGCAAAATAGAGAGAAAGGAGTGAGAGGCTATTAAAATTAATGCTTGTAGATTACAAGGAAGAAGGAGGTTATTCCCTAATTTATTTCATTGTTTCCACACGAAAATTACACTTTCTCCATATTATATTTTCTCCCACTTTTATCTCCCTCCCCACTTTCTCCTCAGGAGTGCTCCATCATAAGTCTACACAAATTTTCTCTTTGTTCTTGAGAACTTGAAGGAGAGAAAGAAAGGTAAACAATGTCCGGGTGGGATTCTCCCGCCTCTCAACATCCCCTTCAAAACCTTTGCCTGGAGGAGAGTAGTTTCTCTTCAAAAATTAACTTGTACTCGTTCCCCTTCTGTATATGTGTTTTTTCTCCTGGAGAAAGTTTATTTGTTTCTGAGAGCCCATCTCCCTCCTTCGCTAATAAAGTGAAAGCTGTAAAATTTTATTGAAATGATGCTTTGCCCAGTTGGCGCATGAGGTAGAGGCTGTTGTGGGAAATGAAGGTTATCTTAATTATATGCATACTTTGTGGTTTCTTGTTCACTTGAGGAGGATGGAGAAAGGCTGTTAAAAACAGGCTTCTCTTCAAATACTCAGATAGGTTTCTGCTCCACATGCATTATGCATTGGCAAAATAAGAGCAAACTTGGGAATCAAATGGAAGGTGAAAAAATGGAGACAAGGAGGGAATTTGAATCCTCTCACAATTTTGTTTTCTCCAGGAAAAAAAATTGGAGAGAGAGGATGAACCTGACAAGATGACTGGAAGACAGAGTGAATGTGTATAATGCATAAGAGAAAGTTACCCACCTGGCTTTCACTTTTTCACCAGGTTATCCTCTTCCGAGAAAGTCGGTTTTAGTAAAGGTTACAAAGAACACACGCGCAGCAGTGAATGAAGTGTGCTGTTGTGAACTTCACATTTATTTCCACAAGACAAGCTTCGCTCCTGGAGCAAGATGAAGCTATCTGTTTGCGTGCAGGCTCATTTCATATTCTAAATGGATATGACTATTTCCTGGATATTGCAAAAGCCCGTCTTATGAATATCCACGTTTTACTGGATGGAGACATGCATGAGGGGAAAGAAGGAGAAAAATGGAAACTTTTTTTCTAGAGAAAAAAATGAGTGTGCTATATACTTTTGTGGAGAAAGTGTATTGAGTGTATTCACTCAAGAGAAAGCAGTTTAGAAATGGGATTTTTTGTGGAGAGCATTGAATGAGGGCTTTCCTCCATCTTTAGCAAGTCGACGGAATAATAATAATGAAAAATAATAATAACCTGATGCACAACAGATCCTCTTTTTTAAATTAAAATAATATTCTATTCAAGCCACCTTTCCATCCTCAAGAGTGAAAAGGAGCTGGAATAGCAAGCCTGGATAAATTTTTATGTCGGGAAGTCGGAAGTTTTGAGAGAAATTAATGTTGAAACTTGCTCTACTTTATTGCCTTTTCCAGAAAGGAAGCATTCTCGCTGACTCATACTCATCATTTCCAAGATAATCATCTCGTTATTTTGCTAACTACTCTTGATCAAAACAATGCTGGAGAGTTTTTTCTCCAGGAATCCCTTTGATAGAAATGTATTGTTTGTGCTGCCAACATTTTTCGGGTGGTGGAATGAATAAAAATCCATTTTCAGTCTTGCCCCTCCTCCTCTAGCCCCATTTTCTTGACAGTTAATTATTCTCCAGCGATTAATCATCCCGACCTTCACACTTTGAGAGAAAATTAGAGCTTCCCATCCATCAAAATATTTTCCAGATGGTATTCCATATCCTCATAAGAGTTCATGAGAATTTCCTTTTCCCATCCATCCCGAGAAAAGTTGACGCTTCTCGCTTCCTCTCTGGAACTCTCGAGTATTTTTTGCAACAAGCCATATTCTCGCAAGTCTTTTTAATCGTCTCTTTGGAAAAGCGGAAATTCCAGGAATACCAATGAATGGAGACCACACAAGTTGAAAAAACGTGGGAGACATCACCTTCCCATTGTGGAAAAGCAAAGAGGCATGATAACAAGACTGAAGTTGACAAAAAAATCCTCCATTATCCAAAAAGCAGAGCAGCATGTCTGGAAGGCATTTCTGGAGTGTTAAAATCCTCATGGTGGAGGGAAGGAAAGGAGCTCGTCATTGAATGGTTTTTTTCGCTAGGTTGTGCCCCTTAATCTCCCTTTGTTATTTGTTACTTGTGTCATTACTGGAAAGGATTAAGTATTGGAGGGAGGGAGAGCCTCTGGAAAAACGGCTTAGTTCTCTCTATCGTCTCACAGCCTCCAGGGCTTCCTGTCTCTAGTCCTTTTTGTCATTTTGGATTTTCTATAGAGAAAATGTACTTAACTTGGAGGGAGATCGTCTTAAAAACTCGGAATGAAGACCACCCAGCTAGCTCTCTCTCACTTTCCTCATTTCCCCACAAGTTGTTAGCCAGAGGGGAATTTTGCTGGAAAGGGAGAAAAGTAGATAATATTCATGTGATACAAGCTTACCACCGGGGAAAGAGGTGAGGTCGTTAATTCTCCGTGAAAATGGTGTCACTTGCTTGATCGCTTCAAGTGTGAAGGTGAGTGGATGAGGGCAAAGGAATGATGACAGCGGAGAGGTTCACAAGCTTACGTGAACATTCTCAGAATAATTTATTTGTATCGACTGGATTACTTTAGAGCAAAAGTTTGCCTGGAGAGAAGGACGGGAAAAGCGGGATGGAGATTGTTTTTTTTATGGTGGCGTGTTTTTTGCTTTGAAAAATTCATAAGTTAATTCTACCCCGTGAGACATGACATGTCTGACTGTCATTATTTTTCTCGATAATCCTCTAAATTGGTTTAAAAAACCAGTGAGGCAATTTAGGGCAAAGTTTGTTCCAAATATTGCACTCAACTTTGACCTTTTTTTAGAAAGGTTGGGTGTTTTGACGATTTTTTCCATGCTATCCAGCATGGCTTTCCAGAGAGGAAATAAAAAATGTGGTGCAGTTTTTCCATACGGAGAGGTTCACAAGCTTACGTGAACATTCTCAGAATAATTTATTTGTATCGACTGGATTACTTTAGAGCAAAAGTTTGGCTGGAGAAGGACGGGAAAAGCGGGATGGAAATAGTTTTTTTTGTGGTGGCGTGTTTTTTGCTTTGAAAAATTCATAAGCTAATTCTACCCCGTGAGACATGACATGTCTGACAGTCATTCTTTTTCTCGATAATCCTCTAAATTGGTTTAAAAAACCAGGTAGGAAATTTAGGGCAAAGTTTGTTCCAAATATTGCACTCAACTTTGACCTTTTATAGAGAGGTTGGGTGTTTTGACGATTTTTTTCCATGCTATCCAGCATGGCTTTCCAGAGAGGAAATAAAAAATGTGGTGCAGTTTTTCCATTTCCTGACCATTTCAACTGCAGATGTTTCCTGCGTGATTTATGGATTTTGATATAGAATCCTAGAATGTGTATAGGAGCGACAAAAGAGCAAAATTTTCTTTTTGTAGTACTCTTTTCCAGCTTTCTATGCTCGAAGAAGAAGAAGAAGAGAGAAAAAAATAGATATAAATTTTCGCCGAGTCATCATCCTCCAGTTGTTTCTCCAGCGAGAAACGCTGTAGAAACATGATGGTCGTAGTCATCAGGATCATTCCCTCTTTGATCATTAGCACATTAGAGAGTCACCCCCACAATATATTCCAGTATTCTCTCCAGCAATATTACTTTATCAGATTTCCAGCTCTCTTCTCCAGCCTTTTTGTAATCGCTTGGAGCAATATAAGGAAATAAAAAAAGAAGGGAAAGAATGACACGCATTTCTCTGCTGTCAGGAATGGCTTAGTGGGGAAAAGAGTTGTATATGAGGTTGTAGTGGAGGCTGGAGAAATATCGACACAAAAGAGTGCTCCAGAATTGTTCTCCTTTCCTATCACCCACTCACTCTCCTCCTCATTCCCACTTTCTTGAGATACTTTCTTCTTCTGAAAGTCTCCAGATAAACATTTGAATAATGGGAATTCATCAATCCTCGTACCATTTTTTTTAAAAAAAAAAAACATGGCTAAAGGCAATTTCCTCCAGTCTGTTATTATCTTGTGGAGGGAAGTTAAGTTGGAGGATGGAGGGAACAAGATGATTATTATCCTGTCATCATTACACATTGTCATTGTCGCACCAAGAACCAGTGTGGGTGTTCAATTGTCTGCCTACTTGACTTTGACTTGTATTTTTTTATCCTGGAGAAGGAGTAAAAAAGGCTGGAGAAAAAGCTAATCTTGCTGTCGCCAATTTGACAGAGAATCATACGCTCCTGTTCATGTTGTTTCTCGAGGGAAAAATATCATTGGAGGTTATTAGAGATATAACCTGGAGAAAACTCCATTCACTATATTATCCACACGATGGAACAATGTTCACAATGTTCACATGTCTGGATAAAAGATGATGATAGGAAGAGCCAAGGCTTTGCACCAATCAATACAATCAACAAGACGCCCATCACAATCCCAGCTAATTTCCTTCTTCTCCAGTATCCTCAAAGTGTGGAAAAATATTTTATGAGGAATGAGAACTGAGTCCAAAGATAGATGAGTTTTTCTCCATTATAAAGAATTCTCATTTCCCTGACCTCTTGTAAACATTTTTCCNGATAATTTCCTTCTTCTCCAGTATCCTCAAAGTCTGGAAAAATATTATGAGGAATGAGAACTGAGTCCAAAGATAGATGAGTTTTTCTCCATTATAAAGAATTCTCATTTCCCTGACCTCTTGTAAACATTTTCCCCAACATCCTTTCCTGATCTCATCTACCTCAAGAAAAAATTGAGAAGGAGCAATTTGTGATAAAAATAAATCTGGTCTGGAATGCTTCATGTGTGTGTGTGTGTGTATTGGCATGAGAATCTTTTCTTTTTTTTTTGAAATAGTTGCCAGTTGTTCCATTTTTCTGTGCTCATGCTGAGCCGCTTAGCGAATTCCCTTTGTCTGCTAAACATGTTGCTGGGCTTGAGCTCTTGTTCCAATATACATGAGAATCTTTTCTTTTTTTTTGAAATAGTTGCCAGTTGTTCCATTTTTCTGTGCTCATGCTGAGCCGCTTAGCGAATTCCCTTTGTCTGCTAAACATGTTGCTGGGCTTGAGCTCTTGTTCCAATATTTTGGTTATAAATATTGCTCATCCTGGCAAGATGAAATCGCTCATGCACAGCCCCGTCAACCTGTCACAGGAAAAGGCGTGACGGGCTGCAAATGCTTTGCTAATAACTAAACCGGGATGGCAAGCACGGACGAAAAAGCTCTCGAATGTTTTTTTGCCGGATGGAGAGCTATATCCCTCTCACACGTGGAGTGAGTGACATGGCAATCTGCATCATATCTGGAGTGTCACTATTCCTTATTTTTCTCTCTTTTTTGTGGGCAGAGGAACATAACAAGATTTTCCAAGTATCATCTTCTTTTAAATGGGTGATGGGCTAAATTTATAATTTTGTAATGGGATGTGGAGGAGCGTGCGAGAGGAGGAGATGGTAATAATAATATTCTCCTCTCGTGCTTCCACTCTCCAGGATTTTCGTCTTTTCCAGAAAAGTGGGTTTGGCTCCTGTCTTGCGAAAAATGTAAATGGAGAGGAATGAGGGGAGCGACAGGAGGGAATCGTAAAAGGGGAAGTGGAGCTCCAGTTAAATGTGTGTAAGCGGAGTGATCTGTCTTTGCCGAGAATTTTGGGATGGGGAGAAGGGGGAATGGGAATTTCCCAAGAAAAGGATTTCTCCCTTGTTATTTCACTAATCCCGCAAATTTGTCTCTGTTTCTGGGCTTCCGCTAGAGAATATAAACACCGTTCTCCAGTCATTCATTCTCCAGCACTTTATTCCAATGATAATGCAGCAACCACGTAATATTTGAAGTGGAAAAGTAAACAGATCAATTTACAAGGACAAAAAGATGGTTGTGGGATGTGCAGATGCATACAAATCATTGAATAAAGTTCACCTCTCCAGCATCCCCATGGTCATCCTTTTCCAGAGAGGGATATTATGCAAGTTGGAAACGTGTCATGTTTTTACAAGAAAATAAAATTCCCATTCATCCGCTTGCATGACGCCAAGTTTTAAAGGCTGGAATAAATCCTGCTAATTCACTTGAGGAAAATTGTCCATTTTGGTGGTGGGATGAGATGGTAAAATGGGATTTTTCCAGGAAGGTTAAATGTTTCATGAAAATATGATAAAAAGTGCTTTTGTGCGGTGTAAACTAGCCGCAAATAAGGATCCCGTGATGATGACAGATGAACAAAGGCTATCCCATTTTTCAATTCTTTTGGATATTCCATAGAGGAGGATCAATCCTGGAGAAAGTGTATGAGGTTCTGAAGGAATGTATCGGGGCAAGGCTTTGTGCCCCATCGTTTTGATCGTTATTGTGGGACGCGGGGCTAACTGCGTCTTTTTCCATATTGGAGATGTTCTCGCGATAGCAGTTTCGCTGACAGCTTCACATGCTCTCTATGAATTTATATGGCAACGTGAGCAATAAACTTTGCTTTTATTTTCTTTCCTCACTTCCTCCACATCTTTGCTCATTCAGGCTGGAGAAAATGTCTTGTTTCGAGGTTGGCTAGAAGAATATGATTTTTTCCTGGAAATGGTTTCTCTCTCGCCGAAAAACAAAAAGAAATGTTGGCTCTGGATAATTTTGTTGGCGCATATTCTCTTGAAATCAAGAGATACGTATATTTCCCCATTTCATTATTGATCTTTGCTTTTCTTGTTGAGAGAAAGTTGAGAAAGTGGGGAAAATTGTTTGCAAACTCATTAGGAAAGTGGGTACGCTTTGAATTTTGTTTTGTGAGGTGGAAATTTCCCTAGAATATTCGTTTGACTTGGGAGGAGGAGAAATGGAGAGTTTTCCTCTTACACTTTCACATTTGACCTTTCTCCAAGTGAAATTTGGGAAAAGAGGGTTGTTTTATAACGTGTGAAATTACATCTGCTTTTCAGAGAAAGAACAACTTTCTCTTTTTTTTGTCTTACACGTCTCCGTTTTCCTTTGGAATAAGAGAGAAGGAAAGATATTCCCTTTCTCAAAAAGGTTTCCACTTTCTCCAACAGTCTTTCTCTTTCCACCATTTGCTTTGATCTCGAAACGGAAACGTGCATTTAAAAAAAAGCGTAAGTATCCCCGTCCTCGGGGACTTGCCATTTCCGGAAAAGACAAGACAACCGACACACCCTAAGACAAAAAAAACTTACTCTTCTTACCTCTTTTTTACTTTTAAACAATCTCCATGAATGAGTTGGACCGTGGTGGGGAGGATTCCAGGCTCAAATGGAAATGACAATGGATTAAGTTGATCACTCTGGCTAAATCTTGTTGTGTTTCTGGAGGGAAAAAGAATTCAATCATTCTTCACAAAGTGCTTTTCATTTAATCCAAATGAAATTGAAATTTTCTCCTGGACACTTTTTCTTTCTCTGAATTGGGTTTAAGGTGAAAGTCTGGTTGAGGCTAGCTTGGCGTTATCCTGCAATACAATCACAAAAATCCTGACAAATCGTTTTACATTTGAGAATCGAAGTGTACACTATGTTATTTCCATGATCTGCTTTCTCCTAATGATTGTCTGGGTTTTTTTCTCGAGAAAAAAGAAAGCCAGTATTTCTTTTTATAAAAACGAGAAAATGCTCACGATGTGATATTTTCTCTGACATATTGCTTCTTCCATCCTTTTTGATGGTCATCATTGAGACTGTCTCTAAGGAAAAGATAATAGCGTCTGTAATGTTTACATTTCTGGAGAAAGGCTCCATATGATACAGAACATTTGGATGGAAATGCGTTTTGTGCGTGTGATATTGGAGTTGTCGTCGGTTTTCCAGTTTTCTCACGACAAACACAATAAGATATTGCGCCATTCTCACAAAAAAGCCTTGAAACCTAACGAGATACAGTTGAGCCCATTTCCTCTCAGACTTTCTTGAGAAGAAAGTCACGCCGCTTTTACGCAATAATATTGTTTGCTCGGGTTAAAAGGAATAGAACGTGCTTCTCTCCGTTATTTTTTCTTTAACAAAATTCCGAATGATACCAATTAGCCATGTTAAAAGTTAAATTATGAGAAGGATTGTAAAAAAAAGTGGGAAATGAAGTTGCCACGAGTGAAAGGGCCATTTGCAGAAGTAAGAGTTGCCGAGGGGGTCGTCATTTAAATTTTTAATTCGAAAAAAACTTTAGGTTTATAGCTTAGGAGAATTTATGGGGATGGGTGTATAAGTTTGCTTTCTCTAGACAAAAAAGAAAGTCTCATTAATATTGAAAAACAATTTACGTAATGCTCATCCCCATCATGTTCATCATTCCAGGGAACGTCGTAAACTTTTCCTTTTGTGTGTTGAAAGAAAACAATAAAACTGGACCTGAGAGCTGACTCCAACTTTTCAATTACATCTCGCCTTTGAGACGTTATCATTTTGTGTTTCCTCTCGAGAAAACATTTTTGTGTTTTGTTGTGAAAGTTGTAGTGATGGCACGATATGATCATCTTTACATCCGGTCGTTGTTCTTCTTTTTCTTTTGGTCAGCGCCGTCAGTGGAGAAAAGGGAGGAAGTTGGAGATAGAGAAAAAGGGATACACATTCTAGAATGATTCGAGTCTCTAGCTTTCACTTTTTTCTTCTTTTTCCTCTCATAAAATATGAAGAGTTGTGAGGCAAATTCATTCTTGCTCTCATTTTTTCTGTTTCCTTTTCCTGAGAAGGGAGCTGCAACAATATGAGAAAGTGATATGGTATATCATCTAATCCTGAGAGATGAAATACCTTTTTTATACACAACTTCCTCTTTAGTGATAAGAGTGAAAGGGGAGAAAGTCATGAAGTGAAAGGAATGGTAGTTCGTTGGCTTGTTGCCTTGTGTCTCTTTCCTTTACAATCATTACCATGCTCACACGCACCACCCTTTGTCACTTTCTTCTTGAGTGACATTTAAGAGAAAGTTTCACTTGTGCTTTCTCCTCATTTTGCAGACACTCACATACACACGATCAATTAGTCAAGAGAAGGACGTGGGATGGATGGTTTTATTCTGTATTTAAATTCCACCCTTAAAATGTACTTTCTCCAGCGTGCCATCGATATCACTAGACGCTGTGAATTTGTCTTGGAGAAGAAAGTGGAAATGAATAGAAAGCCACGGCGGGACGTGGTCCAACGGTGAAAGTGGCAAGCGTGAAGGAAATGAATGGGTAAAATTGTGGATGTCATGGTAGGATCTCCCTGGAGAGTTTTTCTTCTCCAGAGTTCCCTTTTCCAGTTGTGCAGCGAAAGCGAGTAGCTCGACAGTCTTGTAGTGTGCCACATGCTGAACACACACCAACCGCTACACCAACATGCACCACACAAATACATGCATATCAAATGGCATGGCTGCTCTACAGCTATAAATTCATCTTCAACTTTCCCCTTTCCCTCGTGTCACAAGAGAAAATATGTGAAACATTTTCTCCAAAAATAGAGTTTCGTTTCCTGGAGAAGAAAATTCCCTGTTTCCATATTTCCCATTCGTGTCCCAACCTCCACATTCACCAATATTCTTTTCAAATTTGATTTCTTTTCCAAGAGAAAGCGTGGAATAGGCTTTTTCCTGGGGAAAATCCTCCATCCAAAGGGAAACTTGATAGGGGACAAGTGTGTGTGTGTGTTGAAAAGAAACCATTTTTCATCCAACCACCATATATTCCACATAAGGACTCCTGTGCTGCTGAGAGAGAGAAAAGGGAAAGCTATCACGTTACACCCACTTCCGCTCCTTATTCCTCTCCCGTGTCGCTCAAGTTTCAACAGTCCTTTTAATAGCAAACGCGTCCACGTCTCAGAGTAATTCATCCTTTCCACAGCCAATGTATTCAAACACACTTTGGCACATATTTTTGCATACATTTTCCAGCCCTCCAAACTACATGAATCCTGATCTCATCCTGATAATTCTCTGGAGAAAGGGATTCTCTTCAGTTGTCACACCTTTTTCCTCCTTTTTTCTCTCAAGCGTCGATTTTGTGTTGGGTGCTATTTTAAATAGCTGAATATGGATAAGCCTCCCCAAAAAATCTGACAAGCTTTTGCTTAATTTTTTTCCACATTTTTTCCATGTTTGCTCTAGAAAATAATATTTTGTAAAGCTTGCCAACCTCACGATCTCGGATTGTATGTGTCCTCTTGTAAGAATAGATTTGGGGTCGTCAAAAGTGAGGCTGTGAGCTGATGATTAATGTGGTAGAGTTGTGTGGTTTGGAGGTGAAGCCAGTCGTGTGTGGAGATGGAGGGTAAAAAAAGAAAGTTTTCCCATCAACAGTGATCCCTGCATATATCGGAGGATGTGACCATGAACAATTTATTACCGCTTGGCTAACCATTATATTCCGACCTTTTTTTCATGAGTGTCCTCTATCGTTTCCATTCAACTAATGGAAAATATACAACAAGATTGAGTTTTTTTTCTGGAGAAAATATCCTCGATAAAAATGAAAGAGAGAAAGGAGCTACTTTGGAGTTTAATTTTTTGTGCAATAAATAGAGCGATTTGTGGATAATATTTTTCAGTCAAAATTTATTCCCACTTTTGAAGCTAGTTTCCAGCTCGTTTCTGATCAAAGGAGAAAAAAGAGTTGATAGAGGAACAACTCGTTTTTTGATGTGGTTTTGTGGAAAATGATGATTCCCTGTTGTTCATTTTGGATGAATTGCCCATTGCGAAAAAAAGAAGAAGAATGATAGCGAAGCATTTTGTTTGCAGAGGAGGAGGGGGAAAATCTCGCCTAAAAATGTGTTTCCAGAGGTTGCATAAAAACATAACCGATTAAATTGATGTCTACTCATCCAGAATATGTACAAGAGAAAAGGGACTTGGCGGAAGTGAGGGAAAGTGATGGCGAGGCTTATATAAATTGACAAGGAGTATAAAAGGATATTATGGAGCCTACCCTTGTTATAAATATTCATTGAGAGAGTTTATTTTTTGTAGGAGATAAATTACTTTTCCATGTATGCCCGCTCTGAATGTTTCTCCGCTTGGGTTGTGAGCGCTGAGGAGTGTCATTAGGAGCGCTTTTATTACTTGTAACTTCCTCTCGAAATATTTTTTGAGAGATAAGGTGGGATACAAAACATGGCAAGTGTTTGCTGGAGGAAAAAAATAACCGTAAAATTTGTGGAAGCAGGGAGGAATGTTGATGTTCCCTTTGAAAAATACACTTCCAGCAAGTTATTCGATTCGATAAGGTTGAAATAAAATCCGAGCGAAATGAGAGTGGAATATGGGTGGAAATGTTTCCATTTTGTGATAATATGATTATCTCCTTTTTCACTTGAACCTTGCCTCCATATCATTGTCGTATTAGTGTTATCAATGCTCCCTTTACCTTTTTTGACTGGAGGAGAAAGTGTCGTTTAGATAAAAGCCACCTGAGAGAGATGGAGTGCATGATGGTTTGTATTTTATGTTAGAGTGGAGTCTAGCATGATGGGAAGAAAGGTGGAAAATATGTCGAGAGGAGAGAAAGGTAGAGAGAAAGTAGAATAAAAGGTTGGCTCCACTCTGCCGCACACTGTCATCATTCATTAACGCCAAAGTAAATACACCTCCAGCACCCTTTTCATTTGACAACTTGGAAAATATACACACTAGCTGGAAATGGAGAGAGTGAGAGAGAAAAATAACCGCTTTCACTCTACTTTCACTCTCGCTCTACCCAGCTCGCTTGGTGAGAAGACAATTAAGAGGAAATCCATCCATCTTAATATATCCTCATTTCTCGTGATGAGCACAACTCTCTTCCAGTTTTCAGAAATGACGGCAGTCCCTCAAAATATTTTATTGTATTTATATTATTTGAGGTGAACGTAAAATTGACAATGAAGCCACTTCATCCGGAATGGAAATGGGAGAGAATTTGGAAGTGGAAATGGAATGATTTTTGGTGAAAGGGTTTTTGCGGTGGAGATGTAAAGCTGTGAAAGAGCCGAGTAACTTGAGCTTTCTCCTACTCGATAACTCCTCGAGTTTCCTTTTTTACTCACTTTTTAGCTCGCTTTGATGAATGCTTCGTGTGCTTACTCGACGGAGATAAATGAGGAGAATCGAATTTCATGGAAAGCTTGAGCGAAACAAGGTCTCCTTTTACAAGGTGTGTTTGGATCGCTTTCTCTTTCTAATGAAATACAAAACGAGACAAAACATTCTTGTTTTCCAAAAAATGGAAAGAAAAAATAGAACAGAGCATTTTTTAGTCCCTTTTGGCCTTTTTGATGGTTGACTGGGCTCTCGTCAGAGGAACATTCTTTTTGGAGAAAGGTGAAAGAAATGAACATTTTATTGAAGAGAGGGGAAACAACGACGGAGATAAATGAGGAGAATCGAATTTCATGGAAAGCTTGAGCGAAACAAGGTCTCCTTTTACAAGGTGTGTTTGGATCGCTTTCTCTTTCTAATGAAATATAAAACGAGACAAAACATTCTTGCTTTCCAAAAAATGGGAAGAAAAAATGGAACAGAGAATTTTTTAGTCCCTTTTGGCCTTTTTGATGGTTGACTGGGCTCTCGTCAGAGGAACATTCTTTTTGGAGAAAGGTGAAAGAAATGAACATTTTATTGAAGAGAGGGGAAACATCTCGAGTTTTTATTTAAGCTGGCTTATCTCATTTTACAATTTTCCTCGAGTCACACATAACAATGTTATCTGGAACAACACACGCTGTGAGAGAGCAGCTTCTCAATGCTGGAAAAAAGAAGCTTTTTCTCCAGGCAAAAGTTATGCACAATGATAATATTATGAAAAAAAAATTCCCACAATAGCAGCCCCTTTTTTCATATTTTCCTTGAGGGTACTTTTCCCAGCGTAACTCGGTGACAGGATTGCATGCTGGGAGGATGCCATCACAAGAATTGAATGGGTTGACAGGACCTGGAACTGAAATGGAACGCACAATTTCCTCGAGAAAAACATGTTCATGTCAGTCATCTTCTGGAGAAAGTGGGATTTTTTTAGAATTTCGCAATTTCATTTTCTCTTGTGAGCCCCCTGGAATGGGTCAGGTGACATAAAGGAATTAAGATATGAGAGGAGACAGGGGAAGAATATGAATATTATTATCCGGCTTGGAAAAGGGTAGGACGGAAGTTGTTGGCGGTTGGATCCGGTTTGACTTCCTTTAATTTGAATAGGGGAAATTAGGAAAAGGAAAAAAGGCACGCACCCTTTTTGTGCTGTGAAATGAAAGCAAAAGTGGTGAAAGGTGGGGAAGAGTCTAGTTTTTTGTGCTGAAGGGATTTTAAATCTTCTGGCAACATATTCTAGAGAGAAAGATGCGGTGGCGAATCCTCTCCAGACCGTTGCCGACTTTCTCCAGAGACTTGAGAAAGTTTCCAAGATGAAAGAAAGGAGGGCAGGCAGAAGGCATGCTTTCTCCATTACTTTTTGAGAAAAATACCTACCTTCTCCATACGGTTCATTTTTTCCTCCTCAGAGAGAACAAAATACATAGCCTAGCCTTGTTCCACTTGCTCTCTTTGCCGACAACAAACTTGCTCGGAAAATCCACCTCTATGAACACTCTCTCTCATATACACACTTTCTCTTTTTATACCCAAAAGAGTTGGAAAGGAAAGAAAAAAAAATGTATCTTTTTGAATATATTTCTCCAGTATAGCTTCAACTTTGGAAAAAGATAGAGAAAGGTTTTCTCCCTACTTTATACTCTTCGTCAGAGTTTTCTCTTTTTGGTGGGCTAGGAAAATGTGTGAGAGGATTTTTCTCTAAAAAAGGTTGCATTTTTTCCCATCCAGCTTTCTCCTTGACGAGTCAAGAGGAGAAAGTAGGAATGCTTTTGGTCCTCTTGATCATCCTAGTCAATTTCCTCTGTGAACTTTTCCTGTAAAAAAATGAAAAGGGTTTCTTTGATATTCTCTTACATTCTAATTCTACAGAATTTCTTAACCTGCTAGAGTCGTCCACTCATCAAACTTGTACTTTTTCCAACTTTCACCTTTACCTCTTGTGGCGCTAAAATATCGACAAGGAAATCCTATCAAAAAATGTTTTCTACGGGAGAGTAAAGCCTAGAAGCAACTGACGACGGGAAATAAAATAAAGAGAAAGCTGAAAAAGGAGAAAGTCTCTTGTCACTTTCATAGCATCCCATATTGTTTCAGTTTTTCTTTCAGTGTCACTCTGTGACAGGGGCTGTCTCATTTTTCTGCATAATGAATACGAGTGGGAAAGTGGGAAATGTAAAAATTGGATGATGATCACACACCTAATAACTTTCTTTTTGAATACTATCTGTCGTCTCTTAACTTCTTATCGAGATGGAAAGTCAAACTTGGTTCGAATACATATAAAAAATATGATTTGGCTAAAGTTCTCATCTCTCTCCATTTTTCCCTCGTTCCACTTCCCACAAAACTTTCCACTTTGTGTCAAACCCTTTGGCAAAAGGAGGAGAAAATCCAGCATTCCAGCAGCTCTCTAGGAATAAACATATGATTAAGATGGGTTACCAGATATACTCCATAACTTTTATATATGCTGGCTTTTTTGTTAGTTGCTTCATATGCATCTCATCATCCTCTCACTTTTTACTTCCTTTCCCAGCTGACTTTCTCTCGAGCTTGTGGAAAAGAGAAAGTTTTTTTTGAGAAAAAAATTCTCCCTTGTTTTCCATCACTGCTTACACAACTCCTCCAACAAGATTCCCATTGGAGGGGTGGGGAAGTAAAAAAAGCGGAACAGAAAAAAAATCTTTCTAGAGAATCCTTTCTCCTTTGACATTCGACGATTGGAGAAAGTGTGTATGTGTGTGCATATGAGCAATCCTGGAAATGCTGGCTACTGTTAGTATAACATGGCCCTTTTTCAAATGGAATTATTTCTCTTGTACTTTCTTCTGCCTTTTCAAAAGAAAGTATACTTGTGTAGAGGGTAATGCAGAGCGACATTGTTTGGCGAGCTGTGCACGTCCCTACACTAAAATACTTTTGTGTGTGCCTGTGTTGGCGCTTTATCTGCTCAGATTTCATATAAGCTGTTATAATAACATGAGCAGGCCGGCTGGAGAACAAGTCATTTCCAGGGAGAAAGGAAGAGAAAGTAAAAAAAAACTAGATGAAAGAGAATCGTATATATATAGCTTGGTAGATATACACACTCTAGTTTCTCCTTTGGGCAAGCTTTCTGGAGAAAGCAAGTGTAAGCAGTTTTGCTGTTGGAATAGAAGAAAAAAAGGGAAAGAGTTTAACTCAAAAAGATTTTCTTATCCAAGACTCTCCTTCTCATCTTTGCTTTTTTTGGGTAAAAAAGAAAGATTCTCTGGGATTCTGCTCGAGCGCAGAAGGTTTTTTGGTTATGGATGTGTTTTTTGTGTGATTTTCTCTCGAGGCAAAAAATGGGAGTTGGTATAGGGCAATAATATTCGAGCTTAAGTTGACTCGTTTATTCCGCTCTTTGCTCTTGGAAATGTGTGGTCATGTGGCGTTTTTTGAGATGGACGGCTCCACGCTGGAATGCAATAAGCAGGGCACGTATGAGCTTCAAACTGTTCCAGTGTTTATGTCAAATTCACCAGAGCAAAATGTGTAGAATGAAATCTGTACCGCTATAAACTCAATTGGGAATGTCATTTTGGAATAAATTTCCATGGAGCAAAAAAATTCCCAAGCTAATTTTAGTGAAATTTCCTGGAGAAAAGTTTTCCTCAAGTTTGAACTTTGAACTACAATTTCTTTTTAAAAAATCCTATTGAAAGGAGGCTCCTCTATTGAATCCTCTTAACAAATTTTGGATGTTTCTCCTCGAGAAATGGAATTGACGAGGGGAAATGCTTTCCAGGGAAATTCCCCGGTTGAATGAGAATTTCCCTTTCTCCACAGAGAAAGCTTTAGATTAGGTAGGAGTGTATGAAAAAAATTGAAAGGAGAGCTTTGGCTCTTGTGAAAGTTATGGCGTGAGTCATCCCTCATCTGCATAAGTGGGTCTGGTAGCCACTTCTTGTGTGCTCCTTGTGTGCGTGGCGGGTTTGAGAGAGCGAGGTAATTTAGAGCCCATTAACCTCAATTCCTCCATGGAGGACACTTGATGACACTTGCAGAGATGTGGAGATATGATGAATCCTTTCTAAGCTTTCTCAACAAGATCCATTTAATACACAACTCAGAGTCCCCATCATTCACTCATTTCTCAAGCTCTCTCCTGCTCTCTCCAGTTTTCTTGATAATGCCAGGCTAAATTTTGAGAGAAGATATGAAATGAAATGCCATTTGCATCAGCTTTCCGTCCCCTCTCTTTGCAGATGATTGAGTGGTTATTGCTTAACCTTTTTGGGGAACTGTGGAGAAAGTTTTTAGAGAAAGGTATATGTAGACATGTATGCATGAAATGCAAATTTTGTTTCAATTAGCTGTCTCCATCTTTTCCACAAGGATGTTGTTAGTGTAGTTGGAGCGGAAAGGCTTTTGAGTGGGGAAATGTGAAGGGGTTCCCTTTCCGGGCTGGGATTGATTATGTGTGTTTTGATGAGATATTTTTCATTTTATTTTTTCTTGAATGATAAATATTGCGACAAAGATTTAAATTTTACTTTCTCCCGGGAACAAATGTATTCAGAGAGGAGTCCTTTTTTTAGTTGAGATAGAAAAAACAAAAAGAATTATTACATTTGACGGAGAAAGTATTTGTGTGACTTTCTCCAGCTTTCTTGTCTGGAAAAAGAAAGAAACTTGCATGTTCTCTAAAAAAAACTCTTCTAGTATTGAAGATCCAGTATTTTCTCTTTCTTATTAAAATGAAGGAGAAAACACTCAAGAAAAAAACTTTCCCTAAATTTCTTTCATCAACACACTCATATTTCTTCATTAGGACTTTCACGGCAATAAAGGAAATATATAGATAATATATTTTTTTCTATTTTTATTCCAGAATGAGAAGAATCAAATCATGAAGTCGAACGTTTGGCTTCGATTGGTAAGTATCCATCTTTGTCATGCTTTCTCTTTTTTCATAAAGTAAATTGCCCTCACTGTTTGCTCAACACTGAAAATTTTAGGTAGAAAGTTGTTTGAAGGA
>JAHZNA010000006.1:0-11484 GCA_027743935.1 Sinodicranocentrus sp. ZH6
TTAAAGATATCATGAATTACCAACCAAACTAAAACAAAATTCCCATGGCAACCAAAAAGAAATCATGAATTAATAACCAAACTAAAACAAAATTCCCATGGCAACCAAAAAGAAATCATGAATTAATAACCAAACTAAAACAAAATTCCCATGGCAACCAAACAGAAATCATGTTACAACCAACTAAAAAGAATACTTCCCATGTCAACCTTAAAGATATCATGTTACAACCAACTAAAACGAATGTTTCCCATGGCAACCAAACAGAAATAATTAAATGAATAACCAAACTAAAAAAAAATTCCCATGGCAACCAAACCGAAATCATTAAATTAATAACCAAACTAAAAAGAATCCCCATGGCAACCCTACAACCACCCAGTAATGAAATCGCATTACATGAATCCACTAGGTAGCATGCAGCGACATCCGCGAGCGGTTCCACCTGTTCATCCTACTGCTGATAGTCTGTCTCCAGACGCTAAGAGAGTACTCGTGGGAGGAGTCAAGATTCTGGGTCCTTCTGCCAGACTGCCTGATGGTGCTGCTAGCAGAGATAGGAGTAGACTGGATAAAGCACGCGTTCATAACTCGGTTCAACGAACTCCCGTTACAAGTCTACTCGAACTACACCCGCTCGCTAGCCTACGACATGGCCGAGTCAGTGAAGCGCAAGCAATCGCACCAAACCTCAACGTTCAACGACTACTCAGACGTAGTAGGCAGGAGACTAGGTTTCGTCCCGTTGCCACTAGCAATAGTACTCATCAGGGTAGTGTCTCCAATGTGGAGGGTGAACGGAACTGTTATCGGAGTAACCATGCTCAGTTTCCTAGGCTACGTGGGGCTAGCTAGCTTCAGGGTACTGAACTTGGTAGTTCTGGTGGGTAAGGCAGTGAGGATCATCGACGAGCACTCGAACGACAACACCGTTGCTAGTGGTGACGGTGTTGTGCAGAACAGCATTCTCAAGAGGACTAGGACCATAAGTGGCTCTGACGGGGATTTGCTATTGTCTTTGAAAAGGAGCAGTCAGAAGCTCAAGTTCCAGGACGACTGTCTCAAGGATGAGGGGATGCTGCAGAGGAACTATCTCCTGGCCAACAGCAACGTCAGCTTGTACTCTGTTGGGTTCAACGAGGAGATGATGAAGGTCGAGAAGGAGATCGAAGCCAAGCCTCCCGTTGTGTTTGAGAGGAAGCACTCGCTGGGCAGCAACTTGTACGACGGGGTGTTGCTATGTGCTAACAATGATCTTAACGAACACAGCGAGCAGTCGCGTGATCATGGTAACAACAACGGACAGAGTGAGCAGTCGCGTGATCATAGCAACGATGGACAGAGTGAGCAGTCGCGTCACCATAGCAACGACGGACAGACTGAGCAGTCGCGTCACCATAGCAACGACGGACAGACTGAGCAGTCGCGTGATCATAGCAACGACGAGCAGATTAATCAGCCTCGTCACCATAGCAACGACGATCAGCCACGTGATCATAGCAACGACGATCATATTAATGAGCCACGTGATCATAGCAACGACGAACAGAGTGATCAGTGTGATAGAGTGGTTGTAAAGCAAGAGGTGTTAGTAGATGACTCCGTGAAAGAGGAGAGTAGCGACAACGACCAAGTGTTTACGACATCGCAACCAGGTAGCAGACCGAGCAGTGGTAGAAAGAAACTGATTAATTGGTTCAAGTAAATTTTTATTTAAATTTGTTGCACAAAAAAAGAGAAAAATAATGATAATAAATGTATAGCGTTTTGTATAAATGTTCTCCTAAGCAGTAGACGACACGGCGAGTTTCTTGAGGTGCTCCATAAACACTTGCAGACTCACGTCGTCTGTCAGCACAGGCGCTCCTCCAGATTCCTGTACATGAAAAAATTCTCAGTTTATGGTTGTCATAACAACACTCTATATATATAGTCAGTATTAAAGAATTACCGAGAATGTACTGCTTGGTATTGGCATTGACTATAGAAAAAACACAACGAAACCATGCAAAAAAAAACCCGTGCGGTTAATGATCAAACAAACGCAAATAAATTGTTTTAAAAAAACTCATTTCGACTCACCCCACCGCTTCCATAAGCATACATGTTGTTGTGAGTCTGACTTGGGTTGACTTTGCTGAGCAGGAACCTGGCTTGTGATCCCCCTTGCTCCGTGTCTATGTACCGAGGCACTGGAAAACGGTTCGTCAGGATCTCCTGGGCGTCCGCTACTGGAGCCTCCAGTAACTGCTTGAAGTTCTCGTACTCGGGCAGGTTCTGGTAGCCAGAGTGACGCCACTGCGCGATCGTCTGTTAATACACATATTAGTTGTTACAAAACGGTTACTAACGGTAACTCGTTAATTAGGTCTACGATCAATTTGCACAGAATTATACTTTTTCATTCCTTTAATCCAAGATAAATGTACAGTAGCTTGTTTACCAGGTAGGACCATAACACGAGGGACTTTATTAAATTGGAGGAAATCAACAAAGGAAATCCAATTTTGCATGGAAATCAGCATACCTTTTTGGCTAGCAACTATAATCGTTGTCAAGCAATTTAGAAAAGTTACCCGTCTTAAAGAAAAATCTGTTATGATCCAACCTGTAGCATGACTTTGTCCACCAATCTTGCCTTTAATCTAATAACAATTTTTACTGGGGTTTTAATATTTATTACCGAAATAAACCGTACACCGTATAAAAGCTCTGTTTCACACGTTTCGACGGTTATATACCAGTAGCTAATAATTAACCGTTCAAAAAACTATCTACACGTTATCGTTCAAAACCATTGTATAAAACATAAAACTGGTGTCGAGATCCTTTTTACAAGAATGCATTGGTGAATGTTTAAAAAGTGACTCGCGATATCGAAATAGACAGACACGATAGAAAACACGAACCTCGCCATGGAAGATAAGAATCTGAAAGAAGGTGTCCATCAAGAGTATCCTATCAGGCTGAATACTGGAAGTATCAAGTAGCACAGGCTCTGGCGGCCCATTAAAGCTGTAACTGTATAGAACGGGCTGTATCATGACAAGACTCTGAGTGAGGTCCTCTCTGTTGAGCATGTGCCTGTAGAACGTGGTCTCGTCCGGCGAGTTGTTAAAAACCTGAAGGAACTGACTCCTCCTCAAGTGGAACATGAACTGCGGATAGAGCGTGAAGTTCTCAGCCAATCTGAACGAGTTGGGGTCGTCCTTGTTGTACTCCCCAAACTTCTGACAGAGTCTTATCAGCATCCTGTCCACCCAGCGGAGAACGTCCGACCCGTCGTCGGATTCAGCACGGTGCACTGCCAGTCTCGCCATCAGCACTGCTGAGCACTCCTGGTCGAAGCCGGATGAGATGTGGTACAGGTTCGCGGTTGCGTCCGCCCAGCTGTTGGGTTATTTATATTTTTATTTATCATCCATCAAGCCCGCTCTACTCATTTATTTATTTTTTGTTGATTAATTTGATTAATCGTTTTTGTGGTGTTTTACACTTACTTCCTGGCGATGGTTGTGACTCTAACGCGCTGCTGCCCTGAGGCGTGCTGGTACTGCGTGATGAACTGCACGCACCCACGACCTCCTTGCGGGATCGGCGCTCCGTGCTGCAANCTCCGTGCTGCAAAGAAAGCGTGTGTTATTCATCACAGTATCATTAGATTCATTTGAAAGCGAGTCAGAGAAACATAAAAACTGCAACCAAGTAACCAACCTGATTAACGATCTCAAAAAACAGGCCAACAGTAGTGGTGGGGTTCATAGCGCAGAACTTCCACTGACAAGTCCCGCCAACCCCCATCTCAGTATCAGCGACGCAGTTGCTCTTGACCCCGAGCCCGACACAAGCCCCGATAGCCCCAGAAACCTTGATCTCCCTCGACGTCTTCACCTCTAAAGTCGCGTTGAACCCCATCCTGAGAGTATTCGAAGAGTCGCTCCGAGTGAAAACCCGCTCGTAAGTCTGCTTGAACAGCATCAGAGTTGAACGAGTCCCCCATTATCAAGTGACCTCTGCAATTAACCCATAATAATTAACCAACTCAGTTCATAATCAAAACAACAACCAACTCAACTCATAATCAAAACAAAAAACAACAACAACCAACTCATTGTTCATAATCAAAAACAAAAAAAACAACCAACTCAGTGTTCATAATAAAAAAAAACCAACTCTCACCCAGTCATGTTGACGAGGTACTTCATCTCCAGCAACCCAGTCTGATCGAGCGCACAAGCGTAGATATCGACACAGTGGCCGTTGGCAGCAGCCCTGCCCCCCAACGCCTCATAGTGCTTCAACCCCTTCTTCATATATTTGGCGTTATCCTTCTCGATATCGTGATGAGAGCGAATGGGCTGCTTCAACTCATCGTTGACAACATGCCCAGGCCCTTGAGAGCAAGGCCCCCCAACGAAGCACATGATCCTAGAAGGACTGCCAGGGTAGCAAGCCTCCATGATCCCAACACCGATACTCATGGCGACGCCAGTGCTCCTCAAACTCCGCTTCCCTTGAGGAACGACCCAAGGGTCCCGCTGCAACTCCCCGATCAAATTACTAGCAACGTCAATGCAAGAACTAAGAGGCTGCAGAAACCTGTTACAGTACTTCGGAGCTTGCTGATTATTAGGCCCTTGCTGCACCGGACCTCCAGTAGCGAACCTAGTCAAGCCTAGCATCTCTTGCAACTGCTTGGTCCCGACGTCCTTGGTACCCCTGAACACAAACGACTTTGAAATCCCACCACCACCAACCAACTCGTGCACAGCAACCATCTTCCCGAAAGTTATCACTCCGACGAGAGCGTTCTGAGGCAGCAGACTCAAACTCATCTGGATTGACTCCTTCAGAGCGTTCAACTCGTCCTCGTCCATGCAGGTGTCGATCACGAACAGGAACACTGGTGGCGGCACTACTGCTCTCGTTATCGTGTACTCCAGTGTCGAGAACTGAGGGATCAGCTCTGCTGGCTGGCACTGCTCCGTCATCGCTGCGTACTGCGGTGGGAACGGGTTGCGCTGGAAACAGAAGTTGCAGACCCAGAACTTTGCTCGGTAGTCCACTTGGCAGAGCGGGTTCAGGATCGCTCGGCACGTCCCTCTTGTGCACAGCACTGGGTCGTACGCTATCGGCGGCAGGTCTAACCACAACATTTCGTTACATTAGTTGATTAATGAACTATAGATGATCAGCAGTTGATAACAACATACCGCTACGCTCCTTGAGCGGAGTGAACAGACATCCTAGCGGCACGACAAGCCGGGTAGCTTCGAGTTTCGAACTAGGCCACACGTTCCAGCTGAGTCTGACTCCGTCCCTCTCCTCCTGCTGCTGGATAAACTCCACGTAACTCGACATTTCACCACACCTGGGACAGTAAACGGACTGTTATTAAAATACAAATTAATTGCTATTGAAACCAGAACAAACAAAATGAATGTAACTCACGTGTAGAGCCTAACCACTTGCTAACTAATTAATAAAATAATTTATTAAAGAAATAAAAAAATATTTAAATAAGTGGAGTAGAGACCATGGCGACACCCAAAAATGTTCGAGTGAAAGTGATGCTTGCGAAAGAGCCACTTCTGCCTAACTGAGAAAACTCTTGAACTTGACTACTTACGTGTGATTCCGAGGTTCCAGTGGCGTGCGTCTGCTGAGTTGTCAATTCATGTTTCAATGGTGATCAAGTTTCTGGTTTGCTGTGCCCGTGCACGCCACTTGGATTGATGACGGTGGAGCTGTGTTCGCGGGGGATTTGAGTTTTATTGTGTTTTTTATTTACCAGATGGTTCGTTGTTTTCGTTTTTGACAGGGGGTGTTGTTGCACTAGGTGCTTGGCTATTCGTCATGGAGACTTCTTCGGATGAGCAGGCTAACAAGAACCTTAATACTAAGTACCAGAAACTGGCTGCGGAGTATGCCAAGGTGAGTTAGGGTTTTATTTATCAGTGGATATTTTTACGTACAAGTTAATTCTATCGGGTTGAAGTCTGCTTACGGACCCCAACTTCAAGTTGATAATTCAATAGCCTAGCCTATCTTTTTTTTGAACTTTATTTCCTAATTTCCAACTCACTTACAACTTATTATTTCGATTCTCAACTCAATTCTGAACTCGATTCTCAACACAACATTCGTTTTCAACTAGTCTCAACTCAACATTCATTTACATTTTCGATTCTCAATTAAAAAAAAAGTATGGGTCCGTAAGCAGACCTCTGCCGTTTATTGAGTTTATTAAAACAAATGCTGTTAAAACCACATTGTAGCCGATAACGAGTCAATTCAAGATTAAAATTGAGGTCCGTAGGCAGACAGACCTCAGCCGTTAATATCGTGTGGGGTTAACTGTCGGTGGGTTTATTGCAGATGATGAGTATTTTGTCCATCGTCATGGAAACAATTTTTACGTGGATTTATATGCGACGATATTTATGCAACGAAATCGTTATTTTTTTACGCAGGCATAGATTTGATAGATCAATGGTTGTGATTGTGTGATTATTTACACATATTATTTTGAAAATTAGCATGCCATCAATCACACAACATATTTATGACCAATTTATTTTGACTAACGTAACGTGATATATGTGCTACCTACCTAACATGCAACAATAGCTAAAAATAATAAACTGATTAACAGCTCCGGAGCCAGGTGACGGTGCTGAAGAAAGCAGTGATAGAGGAGCAGCACAAGTGTGAGCAACTGCACGAAACGACGACAACCCAAGACCAGAGCATAAGAAAGCTCGAGCAGGAACTGGACAGCGTAAACTTCAGAAACCGGCAGTTAGAAAAGCGAATAGAAATCCTGCAACAACCAGACCACCACATTCAACAACACACGACCACTCAACCCCAACAACAAACATCAGTAGACTCGACAATCCTGCTGCACGTGGAGCAAAACAAGCAACTGCAAGAATCCCTAGCAACGCTAAACGAGAAGTACTCAAGCGAAGTAGGAAGACTAAGAAGGATGATAGACAACGAGATGGTCCCGAAAGAGCTGCTAGACTCGTTAAAAATGGAGTGCAACGAGAAAATCCAAGTAATGAACAAGAAAGTGCAAGAGGTGAGGGACCAGAATGTCGAGTTGGTAGACAAGGTCAACGGACTGGAGCAGGTGGAGAAGGAAACAGCAGTGGATCAGCAGAACAACTCAGTAGACCCATACCAGATAGTATGTAAACTGACAGAGAGCGAGCAATCCCGAGAAAAACTGCTAACGGAATGCCAGATACTGAGACTAAAAGTGAAAAAGTACTGCGGCAGCAGAGACGGGGTCAAGTCGCCTACGAGCCCGCTATCCACAGAAGTGAGCATATTCGGGAGGTTGCAGGTTGACGGCGGACTACAAGACAGCGAGTTGGTTATCGAGTACCTCAATAACCGGGTAGCTGAGTTGGTCAGACACCTCCAAGTCGCTGACAGCAAAGCGGTTTACTACTACTCAGAGTGCGTCAGCTTGTGTAGGGTCGTTAAAGCCTGTAGGGTCAACTACAAGAGGGTCGATAACGAGTTCGGGAAGCTGAAAATCAAGTTTAAAGGGCTCAGTGATGAGCTCGCTGACGTCTCCAGGGGTTACAACACTCAGGTTGATAGTCTCACTGAGCATATCGCCAACATGAATGATAAACTTTGTTTGCAGGCTGAGGAGATCATTTGTCTCAAGAGGGGGAGGAGGAATTAATAAAATAAATCTTAACGTTATTTCGCATTATTATTATTCATACACGGTCATACCAGCCCATCCCTAAAAAAATTGTGTACACGTACAAGCGAGTGTGTGCTGTCTGTCTGTCCGTCTGTCGTCTGTCTGTTGTCTGTTGCAACGACCGACGTACGTACTTATTATTAAAAGTTTATTCCTACGATCATTTACACGATTAATTAATCGATCAATTAGTTGTTGGCTACACCCGCCCACTACTTCATCACACCACGGTCCGACGACTCGTGAAGAGTCGGCTCAACTCCACCACGTTACTCGCAGATGCACGGGTTTTTTGGGTGTAGTACGTGTAGGTATATGGTAAAAAAAAATATAAGAAAGAGCAGAAGCAGTAGAGCCGTCTTCTTCTCTGCTGCTATATATACTCTGTGTTGTGTGTGTGTGTTCTCACCACCACTATATATCAAATTTTAATCATTTTAATAATACACTCTCTAATATGCTTCTTAACTGAACCATTCAAATTGAGATTTTTACAATGTTCAGTGGAACGCTCAGGATCTGTGTGTGCGAGGCTAGGAACCTCAGACCCACTGCGTTCCAGAGGAGACTTCAAATCACTGACTTTGGGGGCAACGAACAGACTATCGATCCCTATGTCAGCATCGACGTCGACGAGGTCGCTCTACACAGGTACGTTATTGCTACTACACTTTGTCGTTATCACACTATTACGCGTTTTTTTGTCATACAGGTCGGGGACTAAAGCTAAGACCTTCGACCCTGTGTGGAACGAGACTTACGAGTCGGAGGTCATCAACTGCTCCACCTTAGGGCTCACTGTGTTCCACGACGCTGCCATTCCTCCTGACGACTTCATCGCTAATGTTAACATACCCATCGAGGATATCGTCAATACTGAGCACTCGGATGTCTGGGTCGATCTGGAACCACAAGGACAGATACATGTCGTCATCGACTTGCTATGGAAAGGCGCTTCTAGCGCTGTTCAGAACAGTGGCTCTGTTGCTTCTACTACTGTTATCAGCAATGTCGTCGCGAGTGACGCTGTCGAGCGGGCTGGCGGGGCTGTCGAGGAGGCTAGAGGGGGCGCTCCCATGAGGGAGTTCAAAGAGCGACAGGCTGGGTTCAACAGGAGGAGGGGCGCCATGCGGAGGAGGGTCCATCAGGTCAACGGGCACAAGTTCATGGCCACTTTTCTTAGGCAACCTACCTTCTGCTCCCACTGTAGGGAGTTCATCTGGTGAGATTTCTTTCTTGGGATTTGCATTTGGGGAATTTGTAGGTCTTCAAATTTATTTGAATTTGTGCAGTTTTACAACTATAGTTTGCAAATTTTTAGGTTTTCGTAAATTTGCAATGAATTGAGGAAATTTGAAGGTTTTCAAAATTTATATGAATTTGTGCAGTTTTACAACTATAGTTTGCAAATTTCTAGGTTGGTTACAGCGGATGATAACATTTTGAATATAAATAATAATAAAAAAGTAGTATAGTTTGCAAATTTGTAGGTTTTGAAAAAAAATTGTTGTCCTACAAATTTGCGATGAATTTGGGAAATTTGAAGTCCTACAAATTTGCACTGAATTTGGGAAAATTTGTAGGTTTTTGTAAATTGCTATAAATTTGAAAAAAAATTGTTGTCCCACAAATTTGCGATGACTTTGGGAAATTTAAAGTCTTGCAAATTTTCAATGAATTTGGGAAATTTTTAGGTTTTTGTAAATTGCTATAAATTTGAAAAAATTGTTGTCCCACAAATTTGCAATGAATTTGGGAAATTTTTAGGTTTTTGTAAATTTGCTATGAAAAAAATTGTTGTCCTACAAATTTGCAATGAATTTGTGAAATTTGAAGTCCCACAAATTTGCAATGAATTTGTGAAATTTGTAGGTTTTCGTAAGTTTGCTATGAAAAAAATTGTTGTCCTACAAATTTGCAATCAATTTGGGAAATTTTTAGGTTTTTGTAAATTGCAAGTTTGCTGAAAAAAATTCTTGTCCCACAAATTTGCAATGAATTTGGAAAATTTGAAGTCCTACAAATTTGCAACGAATTTGTGAAATTTGTTGGTTTTTGTAACTTTGCTATGAAAAATTTGTTGTCCTACAAAAATGAAATGAATTTGTGAAATTTGAAGTCTTGCAAATTTGCAATGAATTTGGAAAATTTGTAGGTTTTTGTAAATTGCTATAAATTTGAAAAAATTGTTGTCCCACAAATTTGCAATGAATTTGTGAAATTTGAAGTCCCACAAATTTGCTAAAAATGTGTGCAGCCATTTGTTGTTATAATAAATTTAAATTTGGTAGGGGCCTGGGCAAACAAGGATACCAGTGCCAGGTATGTACGGTGGTGGTGCACAAGCGATGTCACGAGCAAGTAGTCACAAAGTGTCCAGGAATGATGAAGGATACCTCCGGACCCTCTACAATGCCTGATGAGGTAAAACGCGTGATAAAAAATTTGCTCCAAAGATTAAAAAAATTCCATAAAAATGAAATCAAAACTCGTTTGCAGTGTGGAGCACAGCGTTTCAGCGTCAACGTCCCCCACCGCTTCTCTTTGCACTCTTACAAGCGGCCCACGTTTTGCGACCACTGCGGGTCACTCATCTTTGGCGTCATCAGACAAGGACTTCAGTGTGAAGGTACGTATGCTGGTATGCTGTGTGTGACAAATTTACATCGTGGTTATGTTTTGACTTACAGCTTGTAACATGAACGTACATAAACGCTGCCAAAAGAACGTTGCCAACAACTGCGGGATTAATACTAAGCAAATGGCTGAAATATTGGCTGCCATGGGAATCTCCACCAAAAGCATCACAGACAAGAAGAAAAAGGTACATGAGTTTTTTTTGAAGGTGTAAAGTAGTCGTTTTTATTCAATCAAAGTTCAGCAATAGACATGATCGGCGTAACTTGATTTATTTCTATGAATGATGTTTACAAATTTATCGATGATTTTACTGGAAATTTTGGGTACTTCGAAAGCAACTATTAACTTAAAGATGCTATTTGTCCTTTAAATTTCCACTCGACGGGCAAGATAAAATTAAGTTTACAAATAACCGCAATAAAATAAAGTTAACAAATAACCGCAATAAAATAAAGTTAACAAATAACCGCAATAAAAAAACTGAATCCACACAGCCCTCGATAAGTTCGACGACGTCGTCGACGATGTCGCTGATCTCTTCAAAGTCGTCAGCATCGGCAACCTCGCAAGCGTCTCAACTCAGCACGTCCACGACCTCGACAACGTCCTCGTCTTCATCTAACCAGCAGAAGCTGCAGCTGCCAGAAGACTCGTCTCAGCAAACAGGTTCTCAGCAGACGACGTCCTCAACGGAGCACGACGAGGAGATCCGCCTGAGATTCCAAGCGCAGAAGGCGATGGAAGAGAGACTAAAGGAGAAGGGCATGAAGCCGGAGCACAAGGAGGTATCAGAAAAGTCGACATCTCAGCAAGTGCACGAGTTTACTTTTTTGTTTCCATAACTTGGTTCTACGAGGCGGTAACAGGAACATATGGCGTCTCTATAAACCGATAATTACGTTTCCATGCCATTAGTTAAGTTTCCATGCCATTAATTAAGTTTCCATACCAACACAATTAAGTTTCCATGCCATTAATTACGTTTCCATGCCATTAATTAAGTTTCCATGCCATTAATTAAGTTTCCATGCCAACACAATTAAGTTTCCATGCCATTAATTAAGTTTCCATGCCATTAATTAAGTTTCCATGCCAACACAATTAAGTTTCCATGC
>JAHZNA010000007.1:0-25060 GCA_027743935.1 Sinodicranocentrus sp. ZH6
TAAAATTTTCACTTTTCATTTTTTACATCTCAAGTTGAAAGGACATTCATTATTACACTGCTATATGCAGTGTAACAGATTAACTAATCATTATCACCACATAAAAGGCTGTGTATTTAATTTCTAAATACATTTTATGACTTTCGAGAAATCAGCACGTATTTACGAAAAATAGGCACGTATGTTGTGTAGTGGCTATTAATATGAGGTTTATACATCTTAATTTGATCGAGTTTCAGTATTGTGATAAAAATTCCACAGTGAATGAGCAGGTGGTTAGAGTGTAAACATGGATTATTGTTTCTCTACGCGCATACTTGCATCATCCAAAATTTGATCTTATTTTTATAGTTTCTTCTCAGTCAATGAGTAAAAGTGGAGGTGTAAATGCGACTATTTACTATATCAACGAGTATCACAAGAAATTAAAAAAGTGAAACCCTCTGATTCTGACAGTTTTGTCTCAAAACTCATTGAATTATCACATCTCTGTCATCTCTCTCAAGTAATTTTGTAACCACGAAGAACGTGCTTTTGACAAATATGAAACTTAAAACAACTTAAACCTGGTCACAAACCAGTGCATACTTTTTATTTGTGGTTTTACTTTCCTATGAGAACCAGTATGTGCCAATCTCCACCTAGAAAAATATTTTGACTACTCCCATTTGTTCAAAGGAAATTAGACATAAACACTCTTTAACATTAATTGAATGCAATTAAGCTTGCTCTCTCTCAAATTTCTGTCGATCACGCTCAATGTCGTAATAAACGTGGTCGGCAGTGACTAATACATTAGAAATGTACCTAATCACCATTTCAAAGGAATTTGACAAGTACAAAGATTACACAACTCCAGAGATTTTACAACATGCCTTAAGGCAAAGTGTAGAATTAAGTGTAGCAGTCAATTTTAAATCAGAGTGTCAAGAGAGGACGAAGTAATATTTTATTTTGGCTGTACTATCTTGCGTCTACATTTCTTTTACTTGCGTACAATACATAGCTTAACTACATGCATATAAATGCCTCCGAAATGCAGCATCTCTCCACCCAAAACATGTACATGTAGTTGAGCACTTTAAAAACATTACAGCCAGCGGTAATCAGACACTTGCGCTATTGCTGTTCCTCAGCTTGACGTAACCGTAATGATACATTTTCAAAGTAGGCATGAGATTTGCATCGACGAGAAAATGAGAAGGATAATTACATTTTTTAAAAATACCATTTTTGACTTCTGGCTACGCTTTAACTGTACCCGTCTGCAAGTAGACAAGGCTAACTAATGGGAAAAATCTGTTGAATCTCTACGGTCCCCTCCACTGTGCGTTTGTTCATGATGCGTCATGCATGCACGCATGCTTGGTCATTAAAATATATGTATTATGACCGAGTGTCGGTCGGTGAGCACCCATTCCTACTGTCATTGTAACTTGTAACTAATACCTGTGTATAGAATCCACCGCACTGATTCTGGGAGCAAGCAACCACATCGTGATAATTTTCTATGAGAAATAAATGGCTTTATGATAAAATTTAAAATGGTTGCATAAGTTGTAATAAGATCAAGGAACAGACGACGACGAACAGTTCGAATTCCACTCATAGTCATGATTAGAAAAATATCTAGATCAGTTCACGACTATCTACATCACGACTTCGTTTTTCAACTGCCGCAGGAGAGGGGAACTCACAGGAGGAAAATCCCTTTCCAATTTGAGAACGCGAAGATTAAAAATTGAGGAATTGCAATTTGTATGGGCTATCGGTTATTTAAGTTATGTGGGGTGTTATACATTCATGCAGGATTTATACTTAGGTATGTAGTGATGGCTGTATTCGAGATTGATTGAAAGGAAAAACTGTTGCGCTGTAGTCATTATTGTCGCTATCATCAAAAGCATTGTTATTAGATAACAATTTTGACACCCTTTCATGCCACTTGTGTCCTCTTCGTCATTCAAAATTGCAGAATGTCAGAGGGAGTCAATTGATCAATCAGTTGAATTGCCAACAGCCCAGCCCTGTCAAGAGCCTCGTTAGATCCCAAGTTGGCAATGGTTTTATGCTGACTTTGTTGTTCAAAATTTGATTGGGACTGGGACACAAGTAAAAATTACATTTTGCAATTTATTGATTACTGTATGGATGATCGATATTTATACAAATGTGCGTGCTTGTTAACTATTCATGAACATTTCAAGCCATTAAATGTAAATAATATATGCAATAACTAGTTAAAGGTAAGCTATGAATGTTTTCCCAGTTGAAGTATCGCGTAATCAAGGAAGATTTACAAAGCAGACACCTTTTTCAATTTAGTTTAAAAATATTCATTACTCCTTACAAGAATTCTTCCGAGTTGGTGGAAACTAAACCATATGTTGGCGTAATCATTGTCATTGTATTTGTATTACATACACACACCATCTTTTCTTTTCCCTCCGTAACAAGATCCACGTTAAACAGTTCCCTAAACCCTTCTTCCGACAGCACAATGCACAAAGCCACAATACGCTATAAATACGCATGTCATGTGAAATTATTCAGCGTAACTCTTTACAACCCCTTCAAAAGCACATCGGGTGATACGAATGTTACACCCATAAGAAAAGAACAACATTTATACCATTTTCATTTTTACTGTCAATAAAATTGTGCTGCTATAAAAGCTTCTGTATTTGCATAAAAAGAAGCAGTAGCATCTACAGGTGGCTTCCTTCCTTTAAAGGGTTGCATCATCTAATTTATGACATGACTATTATGACAAGTCGATTGTCATATATAATGCAAGTCATTGGACTAATTTTCAGCTACTGGTGTCGCTTTTAGTGAATGTTAGTGAGTTAACATCTTAACATTTTATTTTACAACGATATTAACGTCAGAAACTACTAAACTCTTAATTTTTTTGAAAGCATTGAATCATTCCGTTTTTTATCTCGACAGATTTACCTCACTTCCGTCAAACTAGTTTTCTCCGTAGTAAACCCAGTAATTTTTGCTTATTGTGTGTATAGAAAAAAGCATAGCTGTAATTACAGTGAGCAGTTTTCACATCTTTTTGGCCACGCTTTGAAAACTAACCTTACGCATAATACTGCAGAACGTATTAAAATTGCCACACATACTGCTACACATCAATCTCTTCGGACTCGCATTTCGTTCAAGTCTTGTTACGCGCAGCAAAAGAAAATTACTGGGATTGAAACTACTACGCCCAGTGCACAACTACTGTATTTTTTCAAGCTATAAAAATCTTTATCATGTGTATTATTACGAGTTTTTTATATAAAAATATCCGAATATACAGCTAAAACAACTTCAGCCCGTGGGTGAACTTTCTTATACCGGCTTTAACTTCGTATTTGTACTTTGAATGTCTCGTTCATAAGCACATTTTGAATTTTAATGAATGTCTGAAAAATACTACTCGAATGACCATTGTTTCAACTGTGTCTTCAGAAAAAGCTCCTGTTTCAGCCTGATTATGAAATAATGCTGGTTTTTAAGGCAAAGCCTGAGGAATTTTTGTAAGGATATTATAAAACTGTTAGGCTGAACGAAATGTCGTTGAAATTTAAAATGAAGTAGGTGTGGCATCACATACAGTGATTTTCAAGAACACGAGCCAAAAAATGTCTATTTTTTGCGAAGTTAGGAAAAATAGGCGCGGTAGTGACAGTGAATGAGCAGCCAAAATACATTTCGTCGACGAAAGTAATTTTTTTTCATGAATCTACTTCATTATAGACTTATTACACGCAGAGCATTTTAAGTTTAACGTAATATCTGTATAACCGTTTTATGTTCGTTTTCATACACGGAAATCAACATTTGGGTAGGTTTTATTGCAGCCTGTTAGACGTAGACGCATAAATTTCAGATTTCAGGTTAATACACACCAAAAAATCTATGCAATTATGCATACCAGTTCTCCGGACTATGTAAGCAATTAAGCAACGCAACAAAGTGTAAATCCCTTTCGAAGCTGGCAAACGTATTAATTCATTATTTCAAAGTTTATTTTCATGAGTATCTGTTCCGGAAAAAAAACATCTTGAATGTTGCAGAAATTATTTTTTGCTGGAGATTGCTCCTTTAAGCATTAAGGAATTTTAGCATCCACTAATATTAGCTCATTTATACAGGGATTGCACTTTGCTGTTAATTTTTCTCTTAACGTTTGCCCACAATACGTTTCCTAAACTGTTTACCGTTTTATTTTCGAGATATCTGCTTCATTCATTGAAAGAAAATAGTTTGTTGTGACTTGCCCAGCAAAGTTTACATTAGAGCGCTAATATCAGAAAGTAAATATTTATTTTGCATTTTTTAAGTAGTTGTTGCATGAAGGATTGGGTTTTATGATGTATTCAAAAAGAATCAAAAAAGAAAGTCGACTTCAAGTGTCAAGTCGCTGGCATTCATTTTTAACATTTAAATTTAACTATTTACAGTAAACAAAGCCTCTCTGTGGTACAGTTAATAATAGTGTGAAGTAATTAATTAGTGGATGATAATAACTCACAGCAATGAAAACGACAATTGTTCACATACCAATGACTCTTCTAATAGCAAACATACGCCTACTCCGTTTCGACGAGGCTTATGCCAGCCACCTAACGTGAAAGTCAAGCTCAAGTCGGCGATATGATAGTGTGCGATAATTCCCAAATGAGAAAAATATCTATATTGTGCTACTACTTAATATTATCGTTTTATGATACGACTTGTGTATCGAAGAAGGTGCGTTTCGTTATGTACATATGCCCCAAAGCGTATACCTATATTCAGCATTACTTTGCAATCGTCTTCACCACTTTACATCTCCTGTCAACTTATGCTTTTTTCCATTTCACATTATGTCGGCGTGCGGTTTCTCGTTTCAATATTTACGCGAAAATGTCAGATGCCCCAAACAAGATCTTTCAAGTTTTCCCTTGTTGATAAATTTACTTTATACAAGTTTACAAGTTGTCCCGTGCATAAACATATTTTTATTTCTTCTTCTCTTCTTTTGCCGGTGGAATCTCTAATGACTTTTAACACAAAACTTTAAACATTTGTGAGTGTCCGCTAATCCTCGTTCGCTACAAGAGCGTAAGTACTTGCGTATGACAAACCATATGGTAAGTCCTTTAAAAAAGTTGTGTTATATTTTGTAGAATGCACTCCTAAATTCATATTTGTATCCCTGACATACCACATATACATCACGCCACGCCAAAGTCAGTAACACCTATTCACCGGTAGGTAGGTACCACATGTTACAATAACAGTTTCATTTTTCTATTTAGGCACTCAGTAATTTTCATTTCTTCATCATCATCCCATTTTGATATTTATTCTTTACGAGCTGATAAACGGCATTGGTTTTAGCTCAACCATAAAAGGAGATCATTTTTATCGCTTCCATTTATATTATACAAACGTTTCACAACAGTTAGCCGCGACAGTAACGCTACATTTCATTTCTTCATTTTCTTTTCTAGATAAAGAAAAAACAATTCCTCAACCACAACACATACATGTGTCTTCATGAAACGTATGTAGCCGAAGTAAAATCATCAGTATTGTACGAGATAATTTTTTATTGCTTTATTCCTATTTCGATACATACTCCCTTGAAAGTTGCATTATTTGTGAAATGATTATGAACAGCCAATCAACTCTGCCAATAATTACCAATACAACTTTTGCAGACAAGAAGAGCATACAAACGACACGCATAATTAAGCTGGCGTTGATGCTCGAGGTATGTAAACTTTTGTTTTTTAATCTGATATTGACATTCCACTTGTTTGCCAGCTCAAGCAACCATGTTAATATGTACATCCACACTTACTGTGTATAGACATAATTAAGAGTGGCAATTAATTTGCATGCAGTACACTCTCATCAACGACCACACTTCCATTGCTTGAATAACTGCAATGGAAAATGGAAAGCAAACAATGAAAAGGTGCAATACCTGAAGCGCGTGGGAGCTACAGAATCATTGAAGATGTTACAAAGGCAGTGTAAGTAATGAATGAAAATTTATCGATAAAAATCTTTGCCTCGACACAACTTCTTTGTAAAAAAGAGGCACACAAAGACAAGCGTTCGTTACAGTGAAATCGAGTTGTAAGTCACTAAAAGGGAAATACTTGAGAGATAATTTCATTGTATTGATGGTGATTTGACATGAAATTGACATACCGTGGGGTTGTCAATGACTGTTATTCCTTTTCCGTTGTGTGCAAAAATCATTTAATACGGTGATCAACGTAATGTCGTGATTTGATGAATGAGCTGATGAATTATAGTCAGCAGTTGAGTTTGAGTTTGTATCCGTCTGATTTGCAATGAAACGTGTGAATTGTGAAGGATGCGCTATGCGCTTGAGGCGCTTATGTTTTTGAAACAACTTTCCTGCCTGTACAGCTCTTCATTATTGAACTTATTAACTGCTTCAAGGAAAAAGTGACAAATAACAAAAGGGTTGATGAGTGGTTGTAGTTGTTCAAGTCTCAAATTTTGCTTAAACGACAAATTGAACAAGTCTAAGCACGAATTTTACACCTTTTCACTACTTTACTTAGTTCAATACATGGCGCAAGGTGTGAGCCTCTTGTTGTCATCTGTCAACTGACAAAAAGCATTACTCATGGTTTTCTCCCTTCATTAGCGAAAAGAGTATACCTTAAGCATAACTCTCAAATTAGAGGATTGGTTGAGAATACACCTGTGCGTACAACGAGTGTGGTGATGCCACCAAATGGAAACCAGACAAAAACATAAATAGAAAGCTTTAAAAACGGATTGCGTCAATTGAGAGATTTTACGTATGAATGGGACATTCAGTTCACTTTTATGTGAGCTGTGAATTCAACCACTAGACCACCTGAACCGCTATTGGGGAAGATGTTACAAAATAAAAAAGAAAAACTAAAACAAAAAACGATTTTCATTTTGTCAAACTCTACAAAACTTTCTTTTCTAGCATTACCACACACATAGTCAGAGAACCTAAAATCAGTGGGATTATAGGGCTGAGCGTGGATGTATGGTGGAAATTGTTTTTGTCACTCATTCAATCTGTAAAATTGTAAAGCCTCATTCAAACCACATGCATGAAGGTGTGATGAAAAGTAACTAAATTTTTTAAACCCCAAATTAACGAAATTAAGCTGTTTTTTTATTATTCAAAATCATTTCTACCACTAGAATGACCTACATTAATCAGTGAATTCAGTTTCTTTGATAGATAAACTAGTTCTTGTTTCTGGTTGCAAACAAGCCACCTCAGACGGCGTAGCGATCGTCAATTAATTCATTAATTTCAATGTAACCACCAATTCAAATTTCAAAAAAGACATTGTAATTCAAGTATAAACTGACTTTTTTCAGTTTGAAAATCTGTATCAAATCAAGTCCTTTAACAACTCGGCGTCTCGTCGGATTCAACAACATTAGCAATTTTATCCCATTATATGAATATTGCCGTACTTGAATGCATTAAATCGCACCGGTTATCTGACTAATATATCAACTTCTTTACCTTGCTTTACCCTACTTTTTGCCATGCAATTGAAAAATGTTATTGATTGACCAATCCCTCCTTTTTCCTTTCTACATTTTTCTCCCTTTTTAACTCAACTGTGCGTTGCCAGTTGTTGCATATGTTAATGGCGACCATTCACTGACGGAAACTGTATGAAAATTGTTTAACACAGTGACAAAGAACCAAGTAGTATTGTTCCTTGATCGAAGATATTATGTACCAGAAAATGAATTAATCTAGTAAATCCGCCTGTTCACAAAGTTGCTAACATCATTCCCTCTCGGTGGAATGGTACCAGTGACACAAAGTTGCAAGTTGCGATGCATTAACATGCCATTTTTTTCATTATCCTTGCAAACTGCACATATTGCAACCTTTTAATTATTTATTACATTGTCAGTCGTCTGTCAACCTACAAATGCATTTTTCAAAAATAATTTATTATTATGTAGCTGTAGCTGTACTCGTTGTAAAACCTTATATTGTAGGTTGGTGTACAACCAGCATAGGTAAAAATTGTATTTCATTGTTTATACGTACGCAAGGCATGCAGTAATATCACTAATGGAGTTTCATAAACTTGTGGCTGACTGCATGAAAACCTCATTACTCATTTATGGGACTTTGATCTGTAAAAGTTCCCACAGCTATTATCCCACGACAGGTGTAATCATCTCGTCACATTGTGTACAAAATGAACAAATATATATAATTCGTCGGACGAAATGAAACTCCCGAGAGTATTCGCACTTGCTTTATACTTTTTTTTACAGAGTACACTTCCAAATAAGTTGATATGGTCAAAAGCTTAAACTAAATCGCATAAGGGAAACGAAATACAGGCGAGCTTGATATTAGTTTTGTGAAACAAGAAAATCATAATAAAAATGGAGTAGGATTACATGTAAACAACAAGTTGCATTCAAAGGTGAGTTTATTCAAGGCAAGTGTTGAAGTTGCAGTAGTTTCAGTTATAATAGTCTTATACTTGTTTTACTGGTGGATGCCTAATATGCAAAATAGAATTTTTCACAGACTTGCACTAGAATTAGAGGTAAAAATGGGAAACAGGTGTGCTAGAATTGTCGAGGTAGTACTACCTTCTATAAATATTATTTCATCGTCATCCCTGCATTCCAAGAAAAGTTCAAGATCCTTTTTTTCCTTTTCTGTTCCGTTCTTCTCGTAACCTTCCATGCGTTTCATTGACCTGCTTTATCTTTACGACTACCTGAATAAAACCAACTCTTGGGACTTGTTTCATACTCTGAGCTCATTAGCAATGAACAAATAAAGCGGTTGAAAATGCCTTACTGACTGACAACTTTATTGAGACTCTTAACAACAATACGGAAATGGTAGATTCATGCACAGTAGCACATCCATTGTGACAGTTGGATGGGTGATATAATGAGGAGAGGAAAAGATAGGTATATTATACCCTACAAGTAGCTTCCTTCTGTATCACCTATACTGTACATCTCTTTGTTGTCAAAATTTTCATAATATATTTCCTTTAAAGCTCAATTGAATTCTGTACGGGAACGTCTATAATAAAACGCTTATATTTTATGAGATTGGTTCTGCCGTATTTGTTAAACTGAGCTAAAATTGGAAGATTTTTTTCTTCTACTACAGCTACTTTTCTTTTTGCTCCGGCATCTAACAAGTATATGAAACGGATGAGAGAGAAGTACTGTTAAATTGATGAATGTACTTGAAAAGGGAAACTTTAAATGATAAGGAAGAAGCCGGAAGACATCTAAAATAGGAATGATAATGATAACGATGACAAATTTACAGGTGTCACATGTGTACATTATGCAGAATAATGGTGAACAGTGCATTGTTGTGTTAATTTACACAACTTTTACTTAAATAAGCAAACTTTGACGTGAGTCTAGCTGATTTCATCTCGTCGAGTTAAGATTCTTTAAAGAAGATGATCAAATCTTTTCAGGATTTGATGATGGCATAAACAAATGAAAGGAAATTTATGAGCCAGTGAATTATAATCACAGTTCGTAAAGCCAGAGTTATGATGATTAAAACAGAGAATGAAAAAAATATTTACAGATATCTACTAAGTACGTATATTACAATTTGTGATAGTGTAATGGATAAAATTGTGATAAAACTGATTTAACGTTTGATAACTCTGGGTTATTAATGTAAATCCTTGTAGAATAAAAACTTTTACTTGATGGTGGTTTTGATCTTTGTATCGCATTAAAAAGGCTCATGCAAAAACATACGTCAAGAAACTAACATATATATGCATATAATGCATACCTACATTCAATTACAATGACTTCTCCGTCCTCGAAATGCCAATGCATATAAAATTGATTTAGCAAATTAGCAAAAAACCACAGAAAAAATCCTATGCATTTGTAAATGTTAAGACGTCCAATGTATTTTTCACTTAGATTTTATGAACACGCATTAACCATGCATGTAACAATACATATTAAATGTATTTTAGCTTGGTGAATTAATCGATTCAACAAGTTTAACGAATGAGTCAGACTTGGTGTGCTCACGAGAGGAGTATAAATTTCCTTGCTCATTTATATTTACTATTTAGGCATACTTTTTTGCAGTAACATCAAAATACCTAAGTTTCCAATGTTTACTATTGACCCTGCCTCAAATTGAAGCAGACAGGTAATGGCAATAAATAAAGTATAGGTTAAACCACTAAAAATGCAATTCATTACAACAGTTATAAATACCTAAATACAGTTTAAATTTTAAGATTTTTGTATCATTTAAAGTTTAAACCTTACTGCGAGTAAGGAATGTTGGGAATGTATGTGTTGTAAGGGAGAATTGGGAATTTGGGAACATTTGCAGGTATCCCATCTTAATAATATACAGATTTAGGTAGTCCAAACTATAAGTTCAACACCAACACCCATTACAATAGCTCCTTACACGCATCATTATTATTATTGCTTGGATATATAGATTATCTATGATGAACAGTTTAAACGAGCGTACTTTAATGGTAGGTGCTCTCAATACGATCTTTTTAACGTGTGTTCGCAAGGTAAACAATGATTGAATTCGTGTAAAGAATTTTTGCTCCTAAACTGTCGTGAATAACGAGTGTGACACATCTAACAGTGTTGGACGTTAATAGCGCCTTTCTTACTGCTGACAATCCCTGCAGTCAATCTACCTCAGTAGGTGTCAAAATAATTGGTGATTACGAATGAAAGGTTGGGGATTATTGTGATGATGTTGATGACGGCACACTATCAATTTCCACTGGTGTGTATTTTACAGATGGTCTAAGCTAATAAAAATGATGATGCCATATCGTATATCAACAACGCAAACTTCTACCAATGACTTTTTAAACGCATATTTGCTTTATTGTGGAAGATGTAATCATCTTTGGCAAGTTTTTGGTGTTGATGTGTATGTCTCAAAATATGAAGTCACAGTCGTGGGATAGACTGACGTCCACTTGGGTAAGAAAGGCGTAATTGTGATTGTGATGGCGCACTAAAAGAAACACGAACTATGAGCATAAAACTTGAACTGAAGATGCGTAGGCAATTTTGTGTAGCATATTTGACAAAAGCAATAGACAGATATGTCCAAAATAATCAAATATTAGTAATGAATGATATAAAAGTAGTAAGAGTTGTACTAAATTGTATTCAAAATACACTCTCCGTCAAATGTAGGTGTCTGTTTCTCATATTCGTATGGTTGACATTAATGTGCGATAAGTGCAATAAAAATTAATGTGAATCACTACCCAAACGAATTTTTAGTCACTTCGCTTCGCGCTTCGGATGATATATTTATGACTTTAGTACAACACTAACCTATTTTAAGTCAACTAGATACTTTAATGTCATTGCAATTGCAGTCACCAAAGTTGAATTCTTCAAAAGGAGACCTTTTTTTCACCTAGAAATTTGAAAATGCTCTAATTTGTGTTTGAAGCATTTGCATGCACAGACGTAGACTCTCGTTAGTTCTTGTGTGTTCTCCTTTGTGTTTGTTGTATACATTGTAGTAGACTTCAACAAGTACTAATCTACAACCACACGACGATATACCACTTTACTACAAGAAACTGCATTCGATCTGGTTTTTTACGACTCCTACAGTGCATACTATATCGTCGCACAACAATACAATTCAACCAAATAATGTAACAAGTTTTGCATGCATTTTTATACTTTGGCCACAAGAATGACGTTGGACCGAATAGAGGAAGACATTATATTTGTGTTCCTTGAATGGTTACTTTGTTGCATGTTATCTTAGCTAGAGTAGAAGACAAACGCGAACTAAGCAATATACATGGATTGTTCGTCTTTTTATTACTTCTGGTTCTAGTTACCTGCTATCTTTCATTGTTGCACTTCATAACAATATGTAATTGAAAAAGAATATATATATATAGGAAATTGAAATCGTTACTTGTACCCTACCGAATCCGATTCGAAGAGGAATACTTTGAAAACGAATCAAATCCCAGCAGTGGAAAATTGTTAAATATAAGAAAAATAATTATTATTGTGGTTAAATGAAATGGCAGCGTGCTGTAGGAGTTTTGTAACAATGTAAGCAGCAAAAACCGTGTAAAAGCAACAATATAATGGTACCTGTCACCACCGCTGACCTGGTATTTTTTTAACTATACGTACACGGGTACAAAGATTATATTGTCGGGAATGCACTTTTATACAAAAACTATTTCTAAGCTTTACACATGATAGAAAAAACGGGATGGAAAAACTGAAATCAAATGTAGCGCACGCATAATAAATTAACTTTTTTGAGCAGGAGGTCACACTAATTTTGTACCGGTAGTGGCAAACGCACAGTGCAATTTTCGAAATACAATGGAAAATGAAAACTGTACCAAGTATAGCAACTGCATTCCTCATCATCGCACTTTACTCAACAATGGTAAATATTAAAGAGCATGGTTTACTTCTGACTGTGTACGTGAACAATTTTGAGTAATTTTAATAAACGTTCGAATGCCTCAATGAATAAAGAGTAATTTTATATATTCCAGCCAATTTTGCATACGAAATCGTAATATTTTTTCCTCTCGCCTTCAGCTCGTAAAATGTATGCATTGTGCTACGTCCTATTCTCGAGATTAGAATAGATGCGCAAATTTTCCTTATTTTCTTCTTGTAAGGCTGCTTTCTATTTTCAAAGTTATCGCAAATTACACAGGTGAATGTTGGTTTGTAAATATGAAACTGGTATAAATATTTATTATAAGATGTACCACTGCCATTACATTGCTTGCCCATGTATGCACAAGTTGTGTGAGGAGTTTGTGAGGTGAGCATTTTTACTCTCATGAGAATTTTTCCCATGGAATGATCTGATTGATATTGTGAACAGCATGCCATACAGAATACTTTTTACTTCAAGTGTAAGTCTAAGCAAAATCTGATACAATTTTCGATAAATACCGAGTACAGTAAATGCAGCATAGAAAAAAATAAAAATAGCCGTGTGTTCGATTGATAAGGTCATCATTTTTATGTGAATATTGAATGTAAAACAGGCGACGTGCCTTTATTGCACCATGATAAGTTCAAGTTTTCCCGATATGAAAAATGAAATTAAAAAGTGCAGTTTCCACCTTCCGCTCCAAAATACCTAGTCTTAGCTCAAGATTAGATTGTCTCTAATGATGAGCGACAATTAAGCGATTAAACAAAATTAAAATGTTAACTTACGGTTAGTCTATTCCGTTTCACATCAATTCGAACCCAATTATCCGTTGAAAACGCTATGGCAAGGAGGGCTGTGCTTACAACAGCGGCAATTGTTGCCAGACTGAGGGTGACGGCTGAACAAGGCATTTTTGTAATTTAAAAATTGAACTAGAATCTCTCGGTTTAAATGACTAATCACTGGATTGATTCACCACCATCAATCATTCACACAGAAACACAAGGTGACACACTAAAAGGATCGCCTTCTTCCGTAATTTTCCTTTAATGCAAGGCCAATTAATTTACGGTAATTAGCTCTGCCCTTATTTCCCTTCCTTCCTCCTCCGCTCTTCCACAAGTTACACCTTTCTTCTAGGGCAATTTACTCTGAAGAGGGTATAAAATATTTCAAGCTAGTCCTTATCCCGTTCATTGAGATTGAAAGAAGAAAAATTCTTAAAAATCCCAAGAAATTCCAAAAAGGTGCCCTGGTTCCTTCGATTGATTCCTTATTGACCTTCTGCACACATAATATATATCCTCACATGTATTTGTAAGTTCCGTCTTTGTTCAAGCTCACAAAAAAATATTCAGGCCACGACTACGAGGACACTATACGACTCTCGTGTACACCTTTACAACACGGCAATGCTACAACTACTATTTCCCCACCTGAAGATGATATGGCAGCAATGAGTAAAATTCCTTGAGCAATAAAAACCCCACTAGGACCACTCATACGAGAAAACTGTAATTCGTATGCAAATATTAATCCGCACTCACATCATCCTCAAAGAAGACGACACACAGCAGAACGATGAACCATTGGGTTCGATTACTGTGAATTCAAACAAACCAGAAGTCAAAGTTGAAGCACTTGTTCATCCTCATCGGGAGCCACACACTAGCTCACACAACAAACAATAATAACAGCACAGCTCCAACACCACTACTCATTCCTCCACAGCGACAAAAATCCTCTAACAATCGAAACCAGGAGCAGGGCCAATACTATGTGAGAGATGCAGTCAAGAAAAAATATCCTATTCTCAATACGTATTACAATTCAATGAAGAGAGGAGAAGATGACGATGATGATAATTGGTATAAAAAAATCCAAACCAGCCAGAAGAAGAGCCCTGGTTGTTGAGCCGAGCTTAGCATGCACTACACTAGTGCATATTATTCTTGAAGCCTTATTCATACAATCATGATATCGTCCAAAGAAAAAGATTTTTTTGGTCAAGAACAAGATCCTGCTGATGTGTAGCTTGTGTGCAAGTGAGTGTTCACATATTTATCCAATGTATTCATGGGCATACCTATGTTGTTCTATTAAACAGAAAAAAAACACATCTTTTCGGTTTTCAAGATGAAAAGCAATAATACACAAAAGATATATTCTCTTTATATACGTATGACTACCTATTACTGTATAGCTACTTATAAGGAGGTAGCCCTGATAAAAACTTTCTTTGATTTTTTCATACCTTTTTGCTCCTCTCTGCTACCACTTGCTCATAGCTTTACCTTCCGCACAGTGATATTAGTAGAATAAATGGTGGTGGTTGTTATGTCTGTATAGTATTCAATTGAGGAATGAGTACTTTCAAGACTTGTTTTCAGTTCTAGTCAACTGTGTACTTGGGTTGGTCTTACTAATAGTAACATAAGTGTACAAGTATATGCATAAAAAATAGCAGAGGAGGATGATGATTATTGTTATTATTTACATGCAGAAGATTATGAAAAGGTGTATGTGAGCAGTTTCCATATATTTCTGTTTTAGTCAAGGAACAGGAGCAGATTGACCTCAGCGCTTTGCTGTTTTAACTCCTATCAGTTAAATAGTAGCAAGGTGTACTGGCAACAATCAAAGTAAGCGTAATAATAGTTTGTGCATACCATCTTGTGGGAAAAAATATGAAGGTATATTAGTCGGGATACATATTATGAAGAAATGGTAAAGCAAAGCAAGTAGAGGCATGCATATATCGAGTTTAGCTCCGTCCATAAGAATCCTCTCGTCAATATGTATTGTTGCTAGACTCCTTTTCGAGAGAACCTGTTGCGTCTTGGCTGGTTTTTGTAGCACCTTACAATTGAGGTTTCCTCTCTCACTCTTTAAGCTGGTATTATCTGAATATATCTGAGAGAAGAATTTTGTGGAACCATTCATTACTTTTGTTGGATGCTTGGATAAAGTAAAATGGTACCATTTGCTTCTCCCCTGCGTTCACTTGATAATGTTCGTGTATAACTCGAAAGAAATCTGATCTCAGCAGTCGAAAGCCTAACTGCGAGGGATACCAGCATCAGTGTAAAAAATGTAAAGGTGTGGAAACTGAAATGGCCTAAGAATGAATTATATTATGAGACAGTTGGCGCTTATATATTGGCTCAACAGCTCTCTTGCCTATTGTACATTTTTCCCTTGCTTTGTCTACTTTTTAAGCAGAGAGTAACAATGCACGATTAGAAAACGCGTTTTCCTTTTTCATTTGAAAAGAACAGGATATATGTAGTTTCTTTAGAGAGGGGATAATGCATTCAAGGGATGTTGTGTGAGAGATGCAATGCAGTTTCAGAGGGTTTTTCGCTGTTCTGCCTTTATCAGAGTTTTCTTAGGGGTTGGTAAACGGTGATGATAAATAAGGATTGAAGCTAAACAGGAGGGGTAACATTTTACTCTGTTCATATGACACTGTACGAAGGATGCAGTTACATGTGTGAGTATTTACAGCAGCAGGTGTGAGCTGAGTTTCTCATCAAGCATAAGGATTCTCAATACAAGGGCTATGATTGTGAGCTGAAACTGAATATAAACAAATTCTAAAAACCTATTTACGCAGCGACGTACATTCAAGTAGGGAATGTATATTGAAAGTATTAAGTTCCATTATCGCACCATGTGTATAGCTACAGGGAGGCAAACACTTTCCAAGAAGGTATCAACGTATACAACCTTTCAAAATAAGGCACACTGAAAGTAAATATAAATATTATCCTCTAACTTTGAAAATTTACCAAAGCCGCATTCCATTCCGTTTGTGACGCCTCTCATACATATTTTCTCTACAAAAATCTCAAAGCTCTGGTTATATGTTCCTATCTAACGTGACGCATAAAAACTGAGAAGACCAAAAGGTACCATGCTGTCCGCGACTTAACTCCGGCTCCATCTAAGAAAGTTTATAAGCTTCTAACAAGAACGTTGTTCTTGATTCCTAATACAATGGAATCCAATTAAGGACAACTATAAAATAAAAAAAGTATATTGCCTCGGGAAGTATTATTTCTATAAAATACAGACAATATCGTATTTGCATATTTTCTATGAGTGCAACTCATGACATGCATGTATGGATGTATTGAGTGTAGGAAAATGTATTAAGCGTTTAGACACGATTTTAAGAGACATGCGTCTTATGTTTTGGATGTCGTGTCTTGTCTGTGTCTTTTTCTGCCTAATCATCCTTTTGATTCAGCCAGTAGTCCCTCTCACTCCTCTGAGTATTTTTTCTTAAATGCACAGGTGTCAATATATTCATTCATTCAAGGTATGTAAAATCCTTAGTAGAATGCACTATGCACATGCGCTTCAACGTATGGATCAAGAAAAATATCTTAATTTTTCATGTGAGACACGTATAATTTCTATATACTACGACATACATATTTGCATGCTTGTAAAAATGTTCATGCTTCAGCACTTTATCGTCATATTTATCAAATCATTATTATCATGCATATGCCTATAATACCGTAGTCATATGGGCAGATCAGAGTTGTGAATAAAAAAATCCCAACAATGAATTTTACTTTTTATTCAAACTCATGTAATAATGTAACTCTACTCATATGCTTGTCTACTACAAACTGTATCACATCATCATAATAATATCTATCCCTGGCAGCAATCATCACACAAGACAACTCGGCTGTGCAATGACGACAAAATTATTACACCATAACTTTATCATCAAGAGCGAGCAAGCAGAATAATAAGACGTTGAGAATGTGCACTGCTTCAAGCTATAAGCACTCTCTGAGGAGGAAATGCACATTGTAATAAACTTCCAATGAGAAAACAAAGAGGAACTTTAGGAGACTCGAGAATCGGACAAAAACCCAAGGTAAAATGCATCAAGCCTAATAATCATCGTCATTATGATATGGTGATGATGGTCATACGAGCTCATCTTTTTGCTGCTTCCGTACAGTACGTTGTTATTATTTCTATATCCTTAGAAATCTTCTCATGATATGATGACCGCACAGTTTATGATGACGGCGGCGACACAAATAAATCTGGATATTATGGAGATCGTGAATGTTTTCATCATGATTTTTACATTTACCAGCATTCTCCTCCTCATCAAAAAAAACTTCATCTTTTGATGAACAACGGAGAGTAATATTTTTAAAGATGTAAGCTTGAAATGGAAGATTTGACGATTAGGAGCTGAGAGTGATTTTGGAAGAGAGCCAGACACAACTGAGAAGATGAAGTAAGTCGAAAATTGGGGAAAATCCGTGGAAGCTCGTAAACATTGTATGAGCAACAGGTTGTAGATATGTGTGGGTAGCTTTAGGTGGATAAGAAAATACCAGGTATAAAGTATTACAGCAGAATACGGAGAACCAACATAACACGTCCTTTGTTTTTTCACGATTACGAAATAATGCCATGAAGTGATAAATGTACAAATGGTAGAAAAAAGGTAGGTATATACCTGACGAAGCTTCAAGTTTTATGAAAGATGCCGTTCCATCCCAAATACTTTTTTTACAATGTGTAGGCAATATAATACCTTGTATCAGAGTGACCGACACGAACCGAAGAATGAAATGACTTGACGACTTTTCTATTACAGGCGGAGATGAAAGGAGAGAAAAAATGTTCGTTGTTGGAGGGTTCCTTTTGGAATTTGAATGTTTCGAGGGATTTTACATTTGGGCTCATTAACTGTGTCGTGGTTGGTGGTATGGTATGTGGTGTGGCTAAAGGTAAGAGGAAAAGGTATGAATTTGTCATGCATATTTTAAAGGTCTTCAATGTGAAACGGGCTAACTATAGCTTATGGCTCTTCAAGCAACAATAAGATGATGGGATGAGTGGACGACGGAGGAGACGACGATGAAATTCTTTAAAACGTCTTTTCCTCATCTCATGACGATGAAGACGAGATGAAGCCCTTACGGGTTTAAATGTCTTAAGTGCACATGATCAGACTCATTAATGAGGAAAGAAAACAATGCTGATGACTACCAAGGTGGTATATAGTAGGGAGCGGGATTAAAAAGTTGATCTGGTGTACTGTATATGTGAGCATTTGTGAGCACAAAATCTAACTTGTGAACATAACATTTTGATGATTACTCATTTTACAAAATATGTTTTTCTTTGTAAGACTTTTGACTGTAGCTCTGCGGTGGACTGTGGCTTTCAGGTTGGGATTTTTATGAGTACAAAACCTTGAATTACCTACTTAAAACTTGCTGGTTTTTACGACATAAATATTATGGTTTTCCTTTGAAAACTCTGCTTCTTGGTTGACGATGGAATGTTGTCGCAAAGCAGAGAAAATTGCCTGTAAATCTTACCATCCCATCGTCCTCATCGTAGCCAACACATCATTGCAACTGCAGTTTGCGGTTCCTTTAATTGCATTTCGGCCAGTATACGTTAGTCCTCAGTAAGTAGAGTTGCATTAAGGAAAGGTAAACGGAGTAATTGTTAGTTTTGCTTTCGCGTGGAAGATTTCGATTTCTAATTTGTTTTTGATTGTGTGGAATATATTTCTTATGTACACGGACGTTCTGCCTGAGTAGGGCGACTAAACGTGCATGGCATGTGTGTAATTGCGCTGAGCTAAAAAAGGCTCACAAGTTCGTTTTCCGTCAAAGCGAGTTTCATTTCATCACAGGAAAATTATGCCTTATATTTTTATTTCAAAACCAAACGTCAAGTTTATGTACAGTAGGCCATTCAAAATTATAATAGTGGTCGGTACAGTGCGGCACAGTCACGAATCTCGATAGGGGATCTGAAGGGTTATCATCGATAATGTCAACTTTCTCCAAATATTGGGGATCATCCGTGGACAATAACAAAGCGTTCGCCTCGATAAAGGCTTTTATGTCGGGGCTCATTTTGACATCCTGCGTTTCCTGAGAAAGTCGTCCTGGCAGAGGCGTTTCCTTGTTGACAAAAAAGTGGGTATAATATTCAGGAATAATGCGGTAGTACAGGTCATCCCAATGGGGCGCCAAGATGAGGAAGAGTGGAATTGATATTAGAATCATGGTCAGGGTAATATACCATTTCCCCCATTTTATGATATCCTGACTCTTCACATAGCTACAGCGTTCTCCTTGAATATTGTTGTATAAAAGTATGTTTCGTTTTGCTCTGATTTCAGTTGTAATGATGGACCAGCAGGAGCATTTAGTTTCGTTGTTATCATTAGGATCTCCAGTACAAAAGCTGTTTCCAAAGCAGGTTTTGGCTGCTAACTTCTTATTGTGAACTTCCGTATCGTACACATCACTCATATGTCTGTTAGCTGTGTTGAAGTCGCAAACCTTTCCTTTTCCAATTGCACAAATACCCCCTTTTTCTGCGACCATTTGAATCCCATGGATGGTTTTGGAGCAACCACATCGGAGTTCCGGCGAGCTTCTTGTTCTTATGCATACCAAACCACGTCGTCGAAAATCACAAATTTTCACAGCCATTTGTTGGTTCTCTCTCCAGAGATTTTCCACGGCGTTCATTACAATCTCCCACCAGGCATCCATTCTAAAGAAGTAATCTCGGGTGGAGATGTACTTTGGCTTTTTCATGAGCTTCTCTGTTTCTTCTTGAGTTTCGAGTGCACGGGTCTCATTTCCTCTTGAGTCGTGACTGCAAATGTCACCATATTCCGCGTATGCGTAGTTGTTAATACGCATTCTTTCCATCATGGCAAGCATGGCGTAGATGGGATTAAAATACCAAATTGTCATTAAAATCTCTTCTGCTTCTGCCTGATCTCTTGGATTATTGAAAAAGAACTCGATAAGGTAGTAAATGCGCTCGTGAACGTATGGAGGCGGGGGGAAATGTGGAATCGGGATAACTTCGTCGAATGGAGTGGTCCGAAGTGCAATAACGTTTCCATTACCTTGACCATCGGTTTCCAGAGGGTAAAGCAGTATATTTAGTTGAAGCATTATAAATATATTGTTAAATATCATCTTTAGCTTTTTATTTCGGCGTGTTGCAATCACGTCTTGCATTCGCTGGCAACTAGCAAAAGTACACTTTGCTGGCGGAGTATTACGGCATGTGTTGTGAAACGAATGGAAAGTTATTATGTTTGAGCAAATCTCATGCATATCTTAATTATCAATGATGTATATGCATACATTATTTGTTTGAATTAAGTGATTGAATCTTGGTAAATTGGAAAATTACGAGAATAAATTGCTGTTTTTGACCGTCCACGAATCAATGGAAACGAAAGGCGAAACATTCATACCTCGGATTTTTCTGAATGAACTGCTCAGACTGACGGCAATTGTGCAACCATAAATGCCCTCTATGCTCAACCAGACTCATTGAAAATATATTAACTCTCTTCAAGTTTGTTATGAAAGGATGAGGGTGCGTATAGTAAAGGAAGAAATATATTGGTGAGTTGCAGCCTTAATGTCAGAGATCAGTATTACTCGAAATTTTGCACAAAGTAGTATTTCACATGTTAAAATAGAAAAAATAGTGCGAGGAAAATCGGACTTGACAGGGAGTAATGCGTAGTGCGTCTGAATAAACCATCAGAGTTGCTTGATTGATGTCCCTCCTCCTCATCAACTTGAGCACTGGCCGCACAAATTCCATACCAAAGTTTTGTCACCTTGGATTGTACAGGACTTATTTCTAAATCCTCATCGATGACAGCAGTACTTTTAACACACTTGTTATTCGCATCATGACAGTATGTCTGCTGATCTGTCACGCTAGCATCCCAATTGTATGAACAGTGTCCAAACTTCTGAGCAGCACACCTTTTCTTACTATCATCCCATGCTAACTGTCTGTTCAGCCCGTTTGTTCCGCTGAACTTTACTTGTGCTTTTTCTTTGTTTAGCACTCTATGTGAAGCCAAGGGGTCGACACGGTTCATCAGCGAACCACAAGTACATACACCACTGTATGGATCATTACGGTCAGCCTGCATACAATCAAAAGATGTAAGGTCTAAATATTGCAGAGTTTGATCTGTTGGATCTTGAATAACACCGACGCATAGCATGGCAGGGCATAAAAACTGGCATTTTGTTTTTATGTCATACTCCTCCAAATCTTCATTCTTCTCATTGAAATTGGTGCCAAGGATTTTGATCCATTCTTTCTCTCCGATTGTTGCAGCGTCGTCGTATTTCCGACGAGCGTATTTCCAAAGGAGATAGTCACAAGAATCTCCAATTTGTACATTGTGGGGTTTCATGTAATGCCTCGGGCAAGGAGACGCAGTGTCAGGAGACAGAGGAGGACTTATGGCTCTACAGTCGGACTTGTTAAAGTGTCTTGTTACACGAGGCAGAAGAAGCGGCTTGTTTGCATTACACCTACTAATTGTAAGCTGTAGGATAGTTATCGTAAAAACTATACTTAACAAAGTCTCCTGCAAAACCATGTTTAACTATTATCAAGTCATTACAAAAAAATAAATTATTATGAATTTAATTCAATGGAATGCTCACTAATAATTCAAGAATGAGTCTTTTCTTCACAGAATTTAGTAGAATACACTTTAACACGATAAATTATGACAACAAAAATTTATAGATAGAAAATTTCGTCCATGGGAACTGTGGCACTTGAAGGAACAGTTCCTAGGAACCTGATGACATTTCCACGTTGAATTGCTATACTAATGCGTTGGGTTAGGTATGATTTAGCTTTAGTGTCTCCAGTTATAGTATTGAGTAGTGAACCAATTGAATCCACGAATGATAGAGCTCCTTTGCTTAGAGATCCAAAGGTTTCGACAGCAAACGCGAGAAACAAGTGATTTTGTTGGATATTATAATATTTTTGAATGAATCAATTAATTTTACTCATATATACATACTTTTTAAAATGTAATGATGGACTTCATGCTGGACCAAATCATGGAGTTGATAAAAGTCAGCACGCGTTTCGGTGCAATGGCGTAACACCCGTTGTGAAACTGGACAGGGCGCACAGACTTCCTAAATCGCTTCATTATCATCCGATCTTTCTTATTCCTCCAACTAAAAGACCGCCAGGTATTCAGACATTTTTCAGTTTTTTGATAAACTGAGCCAAGCATGATATAGATTAGCAACATAGTCATTGCGCAGCTAATCGACGACAAAGTACAGAACATTATTGTAACTCTAGGCAAAATCGATCTAAATGCGACAACAATATTGATTGAAGCAATGAAGTAGTACATGACCAAAAATTTCATGCTCAAAAAGTTGCCCCTGAAGACGGAAAATAAGACAGAAAACGTGATCTGGATTGTTCTAGTAGTTTTACATAAATTAAATGGTTCGCGGAGTGTCGGCTTCATGGTGTATAGCTTCGGATCACGTTGCCACCTGTATTTCCACACAAGTAAATTCACAATTCACCCAATTATTAAAGTGTTCCAAGAAAAATATGCATAAATTTGTCACGTACAATACATCGACGAGCTTGATAATATTGCCAGCTAGCGCAAATGACAAGCATATAAATGTGACGTATAAATGGAAATGGAATACAGTTGACCTAACTATATAATTATTCAGTTTATTGATCCTGATCAACTAAAATAATTTTAAAGAGGTTTCTTTAAAAATTAGGTATTATCGATTAAACATAGAAGTTCGTCTGTGCAGGAAATTTTTAAAGGCTGCTTTAGCTAAGCCTTTTCTCGGCTTCAGCTGAAATCTAAACTGCGCTTGAAATCAATAATTTTTTAAAGGCTGCTTTAGCTAAGCCTTTTCTCGGCTTCAGCTGAAATCTAAACTGCGCTTGAAATCAATATTGACATCGTCACCCGTAAGATCGTGATAAAGGGGAAAAGGCTACAGGGTTGCTGCTGAAATCTAAACTGCGCCTGAAAGTCGTATAGTACATCATTTTCCAGCATTTTCGAAGTGGAATCAAATGCGCTTATACTATCAGGTCCTTCAGGCCCTAATTTTAAAAAATTCAACATTATCGTGTTATATATCATTCTTCAGCATTTTTGAAGGAGAATCAAATGCACTGATACTATAAGGTCCTTCAGGCACTGATTTTCAAAAATTCAAAAATATCGTGTTATATATCATTCTTCAGAATTTTTGAAGGAGAATCAAATGCGCTGATACAATAAGGCACTGAATAATTCCCTGAATTTCTAAAATTAGCAAGTACCATGTAACACAATAATTGGATAAGCCAACAAGTTCCAGCCTCACAAATCTAAACTTCTTAGTTACTAATTACTCATTTAAAAAATCAGGCCCTAATTTTAAAAAATTCAACATTATCGTGTTATATATCATTCTTCAGCATTTTAGAAGGAGAATCAAATGCGCTTATACTATCAGGTCCTTCAGGCTCTGATTTTTAAAAATTCAAAAATATCGTATTAAATATCATTCTTCAGCATTTTTGAAGGAGAATCAAATGCGCTGATACAATAAGGCCCTGAGTTTCTAAAATTAGCAAATACCATGTAACACAATTGGATAAGCCAACAAGTTCCAGCCTCACAAATCTAAACTTCTTAGTTACTAATTACTCATTTAAAAATACTTAACTTCACCACTGCCAACTTGTCTCAACAGGATAACGTAGCTTAGTTATCAGGCTACGTTATCCAGTACTTAGCTTTCCTACTTAATATTCAGAATCTGACCAAATTTAAGATAAACTAAAAAGTACCAGCTTCACACAAAAACTTTTTAATTAAACTTTAATTTTAATAAATTGCTGTTTACATCATCGACAGCAGCCTTTTTGATTATTCCCTTGAATGACTAGTTTATTTATTAGTTCGCGAACGTTTTTAACAAAAATTAATAACTTTGTCAGTGTTGTCTGTCTGTCCGTCTTCCACGAAATTTAGTTTTTCTTGTTCTAAAGGGGAAATTTATGTTTCCAACAGAAACTAAACCCTATTTTAGGTTTTACATGCTTGTAGCAATACAATGAATTTAGTCTTACTACAACGCATTCATCAAAACTACCAAAAATGATGGTTTCATCATCACATCTCATGACTTTGATTTGAACTCTGTTACCAACTTGAAGACTTGTTGTTCCAAAGAATAAGTGTTTGAGATATTTGTGAAAAGCAAAGTAACTTTTTTGTATTTTGAAGTTAGTGGAGTAATTGTTCAAACTAATTGGTGTTTTTATGACGTTATAAAAATAGCTGTAAATAGCAATAAATTAATACAAGAATATAAATAATTCTCACACGACAGTAAATTGAAAATGGAAGATTCACAATTGCCAGTACATTGACAAAGATAGATTCGGAATTTACAGTAAATTGACAATGATAAATTCGAAATTGACACTAAATTGGAAATGATAAATTCAATTTTGACAGTAAATTGGCAATGATAAATTCAAACTTGACGGTAAATTGACAATGATAAATTCAAACTCACACGCCACGAATATCTTTTATATTTAAAAATCTTTGATATAATATAAAATACTAGTGTATGCCCAGTGTCTAAACACTGGGGAAAGGCTAGTGTTATTTTTAAAAGTTAGTATTGTACCAGTTCATGC